>JAEANM010008042.1:0-17283 GCA_017656035.1 Myanophis thanlyinensis | reverse complement strand
ATCCTTGTTCCGTCCTTGAAATACCCTAAGAAGTGGAGAAAGACGTCCTCACACTACCACAGCCATAACCACGCCCCCAAAATTGTAAACTTTTAACATTATTATAGATTTTATATGTGGTCCAAGACAATTCCTCTTCACTCAATGTGACACAGGTAAGTCAAAAGTTTGGACACCCCTGATTTAAATCAAAATAATTATGCTTAATTATGCTAAATATGTTACTTGGAATATAGCTGCTTCATACCTACTGTAATTCTTTGCAATTATATCAGAAATAATGAAAATTATCCAATAACATATAAGAAAAAGCATAGTGCAGCATTATGTTAAAACTCAACATAATGGCATCAGGGAAAAGTGACAGCCCACAAGGTGAAGGCTTAATGTAATTCACTCCCATAATGGTAAGTCATGGCTTATAGTACTATATGAAGAAGCCCATTGCTCAGATATTATATATTTTATGGTCTATAAAGTTAAATCTTATAGTCCTTGACTTATGACCATAATTGAGCCTGGAATTACAGTTGTAATTCATGCCAATAGTTAAGCAGGTCACGTGACTGTGTCTGATTGCATGACCTTTTCTGCAGAGATTGTTAAGTGAACACCATAGTTAAGTTAAATCCATTGCCCATAAAGGCAATTTTTTTTGCTGGGAAAAGTAAATGTCAGGTTCTAAGAAAAAACATTGTAAACCATGATTGTGTGATTGCAGATGTTGCAAATGGCAAAAATGCAATGTGATGGGGAAGTCAGAACTTCAAAGTTCGATTGTAGTTCTGGGGAAGTCCATTCTAACAGTCACTAGGCGACCAGTCGTAAGGTGAGGACTATGTGTGCTGTGTTTTAAACCATTCTACCCACAGAATATATAAGAGGAGACTTTCAAAGAATGAACGTTACCTCTACATCGAAATTGGTCATATCTGCTTTCCATTGAAAGAAGTCTTGTACAGCTCCTCCAAAATCTCTTGCTGCTTCATCTGATTTAAAGTTGTGGTTATCCCCAGCTCTATTGCAAGTTACTCGGAACTTTAGCGTTTCAGCTTCCGTTTCCTGTTTCTGACCATCACCTGATTCCTCTCTGTTGTCACCATTTGATGTTATCTTTTCTCTGGGTTCAGACTGCTCGTCGTCATCGGATGGCACTATTTCATCAGCGTTTTCTGGATCTGGGACTTCAGCAGATTTGAAATCATTTTGTGCAGGTTTTTGCAATTCTTCATTTTCTTCTTGATTCTTGTTCTTCTCTAGCTTCTCCTTCTTTGCATGACTCTGATGGTTGCCCTTATTTCTTCTAGTTTTTCTTTTCTTAAGACTTGTATTTAATTTCCATACTTCCAAAGAGTTGGTCCAAGGGAGATCCTTAACCAAATCTTCTAAATCCTTTAAAGCTTCTTCCTGTAACCAGTTTAATAAAAGTTTTGAGACAAGCTCATTATATACAGTTGCATATTTCCATAAAAATAAATAAATAAATAAATATTTCCATAGTTCAGAAAACGAATTAATTTTTGGAAAGCAATGGATGGTCTGCTGATACTTTCCGGTATGTTCTCCAAATAGTGTTTAGCTATTACCTACAGGTAATCCCCCGGATACGAGGGTTCCTTTAGTGAATTTTCACCAGAATAAATCTATTTAGAAAGGGTACTTACGTTAGAAATTCAAAACTGCAATAAAAAACAGGCCTTTGTAGCTATGTGACTTGGACTGAATCACTGCTGCAGCAGCTGCCATTTTTAACTGTGTCTTGCCTGTACTGTTCGGTGTTACACTGCAATTTCCTGAATCCAGCAGGGTTTGGGGTCCCCCCCCCCGTCACATGGCCAAATCCAGGCATGGCCAAGATCCAGTGATTTTTGCAGCCAGCCCACCACCCAGTTATTGTTGTTGTTTTGGTGCTGCATGTAGGATCTGCCTGTGCTGCCTGGGCTTGAGAACTGGGGTGCTGGAATTGCTTTTGTAAGTATTTTAAAATATTATTTTTGGCTACCCTATAGTACTGTACTGTTTGTTACCACTTTGGGAACTGCTGTGCTTCTTTTTAAATACTGTACTATATTTTGCAAACTATAAAACAGTGTTTTTAAGTACAGTTCTTTGCAAAGATAAAGTTTGTTTGCATTTGTTTTGAAACTACTTGTAGAAATACTAGCCAGCATCTACACAAGGGGTCCTCAAACTACAGCCAGAGGGCTGGATATGGCCCGCCAACGCCATTAATCCAACATGCACATGACCACGAGGCTGCCTCACCCTGCCCACATTGCCCTGCCTACCTCCAGTCCTCAATTGCCTTCTGGAGGCCTTGGGAGGCCAAAAACGGGCCCGTTTTTGGCTTCCCCAGCCTCCAATAGCACTCTGCCGGCCATATTCAGCCATTTGATTCAATGAATGAATTTGGTTTTAAAATTTGTAAAACTTGAGTCTGATTCATTTGATGAATTTTTTGACTTACAAGCCTAATGGGCAGGCGCCATTAGTTTCTCAGCTCGAGGACTACCTGTATTAGGGGCAGAGTGTTTTGAATTGGATGCAAAGAATACAGATTGCCTCTCTGAGGAAAACCATGTTAAGTTGTTTCAAATGATTTTTAAAATATGAGTTAAATGGCATTGCTTGGAGTCTTTCTTTAGCTTTATGTGGCTGTCTTTTTTTTAGTTTCAGATGATTTTTCTCCCCATTTCTATTCTTTTCTTTGTATATTGTTTTGATATTGTGCACTAAGCATCACTGATTTTTCCCTTAGAGAACGGTGAGCTATATTTCAAAGCGGCTCTATTCTGCAGTTCAGGTAAATGCCCTTTAAGTCTTCATTTCTATAAAATCAACAGTTTTGAAAAATAACTGCCTAAGTTGTTTATTTTTCTCTACCCTCTCTACTTGCACAGTATTTGTTAAACTTAAGGTTAAGAAATAGAAATGAGATTTGGTAAATTTCAGAAGTTTTGGAGAATGGTACAGTATCACTACCCCTCCTCCCCAAATAACAGAATAAATAAATATTCTCAAACCCTAATAATTATTGAACTATTTTTGTAATTTAAAATTTGAATTTGCTTATAATTATGGAATAAAAAATAACTCACCTTTGTTTCTTTGAACTGATAATCTTTGAATTCTTGAACAACGACAAATAAATTATCAACTGATCTTAACTGGTGAACCTGGATGAAATTACAGATTCTTATCTTACATGACAGATACGTATAGTACAGTGTACAATTTTAGTTTTTACAGATTCAAAAGTATACAAATTAAAATTGCTGCATTCTATAGTATTTTTTTAAATGAAAGGTTCTATTTAAAAAGTAGAACATAAATCTACCAAGTATATTTAAAAATACTACCATAGCTAGGATAGATGCATTGCAACCTTATAAAGTTTGGTATAATGTGCTGTAGTATATCAATACCAGCTTGCCTGCTTCAAAAATCTTTGCATCAGTTCAGGGAAGTCATGGAGATCAGTGTGGATTACCTTTGATGGAAGCGTGACTGCCTCTGAAGGCCATTGGCTAAGAAATTAATGGGCTTCCTCATGCAGTTGGTTGGCTGCTATGAGGACACACTGCCTGGACTATATGGATTGGTGGTCCAATCGATCTTGTGTTTATAGTCTATGTTCTTAATCCACTCACTATGATTTGCAGCTATCCAACTCTAGCTTTTACAACAAATTATGATAAAATATATGGTTTAGTAAAGAGTATGAATCAAGTCCCAGCATGTGGATTCAAGATCATGCAGTATAATCTATCAAATAATATTATAGAATATCTTGCCAGTAGCTAGAACGAATGTTAGGCTATAAATTTCAGGAATATGTACATGTGGTTAACTTTAAGGAATACTGCAGCCTCAGGCCAATATCCAAATAGAAAATTGCAGAAATAATAAAATTTTCAAACCTTTGGAAGACTTATAACTGGAATTTCAAAGTAGATCTTCCCACGGCCTTTGCTAATCCTAGATTTTGATCCTAATTTTTCTTGTACTTCATCCGCCGCAGTCAGCTCAAATCCAGTTGGTATAGTAGCTCCAATAGTAATCACAATATCTTCAGGATTCTTTAGGTCTTTTTTATTCTCATCTAACGGTACACTTGTGTCACTGAGGTTCACTTCAGATAACACATCAGCAGCCTCTGCAACTTCAGACATTCTGGTAGCTTTTAAAGACCTTCCAGAAAGAAAATACAAATGAGTAAGGAAACATAAAATAATAATTAAAGTAATTGTTACAACCTTTGAAACAGGAGTAAAATCTAAAGCAATAGAAGTGCTTATTAACACATAGCATGTCTAGATGATGAAGTGACCTTTCAGAAGGGAGAGAGCTTCTTCTGTGGTGGCAATCTATTATGGAATACCTTTCCCAGAGAGCTGCCCACATTAGCATCGTTTTGGTGTCAGGTGTTTCATTGTATATGTTAATGGCTATTGTTTTAATTCTTGAAAGACCACTTTGTTTCTACCTAATTTACATGATGCTTTTACTTTGTACAGGTAGTCCTCACTTAATGACTCTCCTGTTTAGTCTTTCCGCTTAAGACAGACGCAATGTCTCTGCAGTCATGTGATCAAAATTTAGAAGCTCTGCAAACAGTGTCAGTGTCTCAGTCACACAATCATCATTTGTAGACTCCATAGCTGGTTTCCAACAAGCAGAATCAATGCAGAAGTTGGCAAATCATGGTAATGATATCTGGCTTAACAACCATGGTAAACTGCTTAATCTCACTTAATGATCATGTCACTTGGTGTCAGAGTTGTCAATTCCAATTGTGGTTGTTAAATAAGGACTATTTCTATTTTACTTGATTTTATGTATATATTTTTATTCAGATTGTATTTTAGTGTGTTCTTTTATTGTAAATCACCCAGAGTGCTTTCGATATTGGTTTAAAAAGTTTAGTAAAATAAATATCTTGACCTGGCAGATGAAAAACTGTAACATGGAATGTAAGAATAAATGATGAACAACAAATTAATAAAATAAAAAAACAGATATTTCTGTGAAGAGAAAAAGAGAAAGTGCTAATAGACCTAAATGAAGATGGACTGATTTTATGGAGCTGATGCTATTAAGTATAGGGAGTTCTCAACTTATGACCATTCATTGAGTGACTTCCAAAATTAGGAAGGTGCTGAAAAAACTGACATGCTCAAAGTTATGGCTGTTGCAGAAATAAATTGATATCTAGTAAATATCAAATTAAACAATACAATGAGGACCATGGATCTGAAAATTAATGTATTAAAAATGATACCTCATGTAGTCTGTAGTACGGAATACATTCTTGCTGGAAGACAGAAGTATGTACGTACATTGTGTGTTGGCCCATATTGTTATTTTAAAAAATGAGAATCTGGTATCTCAGGAGAAATGGCATGCAGTGTGAATGGATTACTTATGTTCTAAAAAGAAATTAGGACTTAAGAGTGGAGTATAAATATGGACTAAGTATAAAAGCACTTGATTGTACAGAAGCAGCATCCAGTGGTACTTTTGTCATATTATACAGAGAAAACAATGAAGATCCAACTGCAAAGCAGGCATATGAAGAAAAAAATAGATGAGTACTGATGAAAGATCAAGAAAGTCTGGATGGAAAAAACTGATAGTGCTCAGAGAAACTTTTTTTTTTTTTAAAAAAGTGAAACAAAGATGATTAGGGGACTGGAGGCTAAAACATATGAAGAACAGTTACAGGAACTGGGTATGACTAGTCTAGTGAAGAGAAGGACCAGGGGAGACTTGATAGCAGTATTCCAATATTTGAGGGGCTACCACAGAAAGGGTCATGCTATTTTCCAAAGAACCTGTAAGCCAGGCAAGGAATAATGAATGGAAACTGAATAAGGAGAGATTCCACCTGGAAATGAGACATTTTCTGACAGTGAGAACGATTAACCAACCAATGGAACAGCTTGTCTTCGGAAGTTGTGGGAGCTTCATCACTTGAGACTTTCAAGAAGAGACTGGACTGCCATTTGTCATAAATGGTGTAGGGCGGGGGGTTGGACTAGATGACCTACAAGGTCCCTTTCAACTCTGTTTCCTGCCATTCCATTTCATTCTCTATTCCCTATTCTATTCTAATTCTAATTTCTTTTCTATTTTCTATCCCATTTTTCTATTCTATTCATCAATCTGCAAGGGCCGGGAGATACAAGGATGAAAGACGTTGATCTGTAATATTCATTTTCTTAGCTATCCTTATTTATTTCTTTGATTCGCCATTTCTTAACCCTATTCTGGACTTTCCGTGTTCGGCACGCACCTCGGTATGCTGATGGGGCTGCTTTGGGTTCTTCAGCCAAATTTAAAGAATATACACCAACACTAAAAGTGAGCGGCTTCGGAAAAGGAACGGCTCTCCCGTCCTCGCCTAGTCTGCCCGCTGCCCTCGTCCCTTTGTGGTATAACGCGAGGAGCTGCGACGGAACGGTAAGAATGAAGCGCCGGGTGAAGCCGAGGCCTGAGCGAGGCCCACCTCAGCTTTCACGACTCTCCTTCTCCACCCGTGCTTCGGACCCGAGGAATCCCCAAACTCCCTTCCGGAAAAAGGAAAGGGGCGGTGCGCGGAGGCTTCCGGACGAAAGAGTCCACAAGACGAGCGGACGTTGACTGGCGGAAAGAGCGCCTCTTAGCGGGCGGTTCTACTCGATGATTGGACTCCCGGGCTCCCGCGCCCTTGTTGCCATAGCATCCCAAGCGCGAGGAGTTCAGAAGGATAGGCCATGGCGCCTTTTGCAGTTCGAGCTGGGCATGGTTCCTTGCTGCGGACCTAAAGGCAGACTGGGCTTTTTCCTTAGGTTTGCAGCTGAATCAGCATTCAGGCTATTTTTTTTTTTATTACGTCGCTGGTTCCTTAGCCCGCAAAGTTAGTGGCGGTTTAAAAATAAAATTAAAACGTTTTCTTAAATGGAAGCATGGTTTAGGTCAGGGGTTTCCAACCTTGGCTACTTTAAGACTTGTGGACTTCAACTCCCAGAATTCCTAAGCGAGCAAGCTGGCTGAGGAATTCTGGGAATTGAAGTCCATAAGTCTTATAGTTGCCAAGATTGGAGACCCCTGGTTTAGGTGAAATAGTTATTGGGATAAAACGGGTTGAAAGAATTGGGAAGACGGTAGGTGGCAGCAAATGCAGGTAGTCCTCGATTTACAACAGTTCATCTAATAGCCATTAGAACAGCTGTGAAAAAAGTGGGTTTTGTGACAATTTTTTCACACTTAGGAACGTTGCAGCATCCTCAGAATCACGTGATCAAAATTCAGATGTTGGCACAACTGGTTCATATTTATGACAGTTGCAGTGTCCCAGGGTCGTGTGATCAGCTTTTTCAACCTTCTGACAAGCAAAGTCAATGGGGAATCCAGATTCACTTAACCGTGTTACTAACTTAACAAATGTAATGATTCACTTAACAATTGTGGCAAGAAAAGTTGTAAAATGGGGCAAACTCACTTAACAAATGTTTCTCTTAGCAACATACATGTTTGGTTCAATTGTGGTAGTAACTAGAAGACTACCGGTATCTGTAGAATGAATGGATTTTGTAGCGCCTTGCTGCCATCTAAGGGCTAGATTCCCATAATATAGTGAACCACAAATGTGCATTACCTTAAAGTTGTTGAGGTGTTTCTCAATCTCAACAACTTTAAGATAACACTGAGGCACCAGACAAAATATGAGTCTATATACAAAACTTTCTTTTTCTTATTTAAATTATCTATAAATTCTACTTGTATATAATTGTTCCAATTGTGTTGGCTGGAAACATACGGAAGAAGCCTTCATCCTGCAGTGGCTAGACTATGGCTATTCTACTTTATACACAAATCTATTGGTTTAAGGCTGAAGTGCACATTACATTTACACTTACCTGAAGAGGGAGATTCCTTTGGAATCTGTTAAGCAGGACAGTAAAATGACTAATGACACCTTGGATGGCACTTCTACAAGTCTGCTATTGAGCCAGCTGTCTGTCCAGTAGATGGGTCTATTTTGTATGCACAGAATGAGAAAGAATTCAGCAATGTATTTTAGTTAAATAGACAAGCAGATTATTACATTGTAACACTAAGTTTTTAAAAGAGTCACATTTTACTAAAGTAGCTTTTTTATCTACAGCAGGGTGGCAATTTTTCCAAGGGAAAATTATGAGAAACTCTTGGAGAGGGCTACTGTCTCCCACCCACCCCTGACACTCCACCCCCCCTTCCAACACCATCAATGTTGCAGGCTGTCCGGGGACCGCTGAAAGGCTGGATATGGCCCATGAGCCATAAAATACCCAGGTCTGCTCTACAGGGTATTGGAAAATAACTCATTTCTAGGAAAGGTTTGGCAGTTTTAGTAGTGGTGAATCTCATTACTCTTCAATAATGATACCTCCAGATTTGGGTTGTTAATTTTGGATGTCCATGTTTGTATCTGGTAAAAAAATCCTTAAATTTGTTCCTCATCCTTGCCTCTCTGGGCTAAGTTCATTTTTTCCCTAATGGCTGCTGATATGTTTTTCAAAACTATCTCCCTACTCTTCTACAAAAAGAAATTTATTATGAAGTCGATAATTTTTAAATCCAGATCCAGAAAATGCGACAAAGAGAGAATGTTAAGGTCAATGAAAGACCATAGGCTTTTCTTAACTAAGAAAGAAAGGCAAGACTGAGAACTGGGAAACAGTTTTCACCAAAGTGACTCCGATTCGTCTTAAAAGAGTTTTAGAAGGATCCCTTCTACAGTAGTTATGGTTGATGCACATAAGACATATTCCTTCAATAATGTTTTGGCTGTTTAATCCTCTTCGTTTATATTTTTTCCTGCAAGAGTTAGGGTTGCTGTTGCTGGCTGTTTTCTCATACTTGCCATATCATTGATTGTTTTAAGAATAGTTTGTGTGAACAAGGTATAGCAGCTGGTTCAGAAAAGTACTATAAGTAGTATCTTAGAACTACAGGAGCCAGAGTGGCTTAACTGAACAACTTAAAACTTAACTGTTTGGAGTGAAACCAGCCATGAACTTTGGTACACTTTTTTGTCTATCTGATTTTGGTTTTAGCACACTGATAGCCATTTACTCGGTCATTTTGGTTAATTCAAAAAATAGTAGAGTTGCCACATATTATATTTTTTTGTAGTTTTGATGAAATAGGACTAATGTGAGGGGAATTACAATCTGAACATATATCACAATTAGGAGAATAGCAATAGCTCTTAGACATATAGACTGTTCCATAGTGTTTTACAACACTCTCTGAGTTTTTTTGTAATGTCAGCATATTTCCCCAATAATCTGGATCCTCATTTTACCAACCTTGGAAGGATGAAAGGCTGAGTCAACCTTTAGCCGGTCAGGATTGAATTCCTGACTGTGGGCAGAGTTAGACTGCAATTCTGCATTCTAACCACTGAACTGCATTCTAACCACAGCTCAATGTAGGTTTAGTGTGTTCAGATCCATAGAAAATGCAAGTTTCTATTATTTTTTTGTTTTGATGCGTTTAAGTTAGTCTTGAATTTGGCAACTGCCTGGACCAGTCCCTATAGTTTCCTTGGCAGCATTTTGAGAAGTAGTTTGCTATTGCCTAGGGCTGAAAGAGAATGACTGGCCCAAAATCACCCATCTGCCTTTCATGCCTAACGTAAAAATAGAACACGGTATCTACTGGTTTTTAGCCTGGTGCTCTAATCACCACATTATACTGGCTTTCATGCTTTTACTTGCTTCTGTTAAAAATATATGAAATTCCTAAAGAATTAATTATTTGCGATTTGGTTCTAAATCTGAAATAGTGTTGAACCCCTTAATAAGGACTAACAACTATTTCAATTTGATACTCTTTATTGATAAGAGTTTATTTTGTGGAAAACTTTGAATGGCTCACTAGAGGGCAGTCTTGCATAGACATATTGTATAGCAGTGATAAACTCAATGAAAACTGCAGTTGCAATTCAATAAATTTCAACTTCTCAAAGTTGAATTGAGGACTTTCTTTAGACTACTTACAATATTGTGTAGATCTACAGTATTTAGTCACTTTGTGAATTTAAGATAACAAACATAACTTATATCATGGAGTATTCCTGTTCAGGGCTGTTCAATATAGACATGCTTCAGGGCAGTTTGTGTATTTTGTTGTGAGGTGGTGATTGTACTGTAACTGTTTCATCTTCTTTGTTTTTTTAAATGAATTTCCCCTTTTCTATTTCCTCCTATTTTTTCTGCTTTCTACCTTTTCTTCCACCTTCTCCTCCTAATTCCAGCCACCCTATAAGCTTCCCCATATAATTTACACACTGTACAATTTGAATCTGAGTCATTCTTTAAGTTCATCTGATTGAACCCATACTTCCAGGCTTCTATTTTTTCCTTCATTTTTTTTTCTGTCAATGATTTTGTTACAGAAAATAATAAATGAAAAGATTATGTATTTTGTTTCCACCTTCCTTCCAAACAGCGTTTATTTTTTGGGTAAGGAAACCTAAGTTGAAAAGTGGATTTTTTTTAAAAAAAAAGTAAAATTAGCGAGAATGAAAGAAATCCTGGTATCGTTTTTTAAATATATGATGCCTTTTTGAATACAGAACACTTGACAGCCAAACTTCAGTACTACCAGCAACAACTTGATCAGATAATCATTTTATTAAGGCAATTACCTAGAGAAACCCTGATACTTTGAAATACTTAGTGTCATATTAGTATTGATAATAAGGACCAGGGTGGCACAGTGGTTAGAATGCAGTATTGCAGGCTAATTCTGCTGACTGCCAGCAGTTTGATTCTGACTTACTCAAGGTTGACTCAGCTCTCCATCCTTCCAAGCTGGTAAAATGAAGACCCAGATTGTTGGGGGCAATATGTTAACTCTAAATTGGTTAGAGACAACTGTAAAGCATTGTGAAGTAGTATATAAGTCTAAATGCTATTGCTATAATGGCCTCTTTGCAAGGCAAGTTTCCTTTGGCAATTGCTCTGTGACATATATTTCTGTGTAGGAAAATGTGACTGTGATAAGTTATCTCATATGCTAATCATGACATGAACTTATATGAACCTGTCCTTGCAAACATAAGTAACTGATTATAAATCTGTTTTCAACTCATTAAACACATAATGAATAATGCATATGTTCATATGAAATACTTTGGTACTCTTCCATTTTGATCAAAACAGTTGTTCTAAGTTAAGTACTTTTATATTTCACATATTTCAGTATAATTTATTATTAGGTAATTGCTTACAATGAAAGACAGTTTGGTGTAGTAGTTAATGCATCAGGTTTAAAAACCAGGTGTGTTGTCCTGCTCACACACATACATACATAATTGTGGTTTAGTGGGTTTATTAATATTCCTTTGCAACTCCCTTCACCAAAAACCCAGAACTGTCCCAATTACATCAAGCCACAAGCAGACCAAGGCTAGTCTACAGAGCAATGGCCAAGGAGTCCACAAGGAATGAATTGCCCCCGGAGATCTGGACCATCACAGACCTGTTTCTAATTACACTTTAGTGCAAGCAGTCTGGTATGCTTTTCAAATTTAATAGCATTTGGTCTTTTAACATCAGCTTGTGTTCCATATTGAATGCAGATTCTGTATTCTACTTCCACTCACCTTACCTTGGATAATTTTAAAATTAAAAACAAAGCTTGAGATTAGAGTCATTTCTCATCACTGCCAAAAGGGTCATATTGCAGATCTCACTTATGTAATGCCTCAGCAGAGAGCAGTACTTCTCTGAGCCTGGAACTAAGCAAGGTTGGCCTAGATTAGCACTTAACTAGGAGATCATCAGATACAGTTAGTCCTCAACTTACAACTACAACTGAATCCAAAATGTCTGTTGCTAAGCGAGACAGTTGTTAAGTGAGTTTTTGCCTCATTTTATGACCTTGCTTGCCGGAGTTCTTAAGCGAATCAATGCAGTCGTTAAGTTAGTAACAGTTGTTGAGCGAATCTGGCTTCCCCATTGACTTTGCTTGTCAGAAGGTCAGAAAAGTTGATCACAGGATCCCCCAACACTGCAAACATCATAAATACATGCCAGTTGCTAAGCATCTGAACTTGGGGATGCTGCAACAGTCGTTAAGTGTGAACACTGGTCGCAAGTCATTTTTTCAATATTGTAATTTTGAACAGTCACTAAACGAGACTATCTAATTCCAGGGATGGAAGTCATACTGGAAGAAGACTTGGAAGAAGGCAGTGACAAATACTGTATTGTAGCTAAGAAAACTCTATAGTTACGGCCATGCAATCACCAGGAATTGAACTCCAAGACTGGACAATGTTTATTTTCAATCTGTTTAATATTTCTTCTTCCATGATCTTCTGAAACATTACTGTCTCACTGGCTTGTTAAAACCTTTAAATCAGGAGTGTCAAACTTGCAGTGTCACGTCTCCACGTGATGTATCACAACTTTTTCCCCTTTGCTAAAATGTGGGTGGGCGTGGCCAGTGCGTGACACATCTGGCCCAGGGGCCACGAGTTTGACACCCCTGCTTTAAATGCAAAGGTTTTTGAGCCTGGAAATGTCTTAGTGCTAATGTTAAGGAAGCATGGAGTCTATTTCTCAAATACAGCAACTTTCAGATGGGAGGATTTCAGCTCCCAGAATTCCCCAGCTAGCTACATCTTAAAAGTTTGAAAAATACCGATATAGAGAAAGTGTTGCATGTTCTGGCTTTGAAATAGTGCAAATATCAATGTTGGGTCAGGAGGAACTACGTATCTATAGCCAGATATTAATGAAAATTATTCTCTAATTGCAGTGGTTTTCAGATGGTTTGGGAACATTGTTAATCAAACAGTTTGTGTGACAGCTTTCTCTGTGGGCCATGGACGAGGGACTTGATATTTACAACAAAACACCAATTTTGCCAAAGGAGATCAGTAACACATGTTGTATCAGTCATGATATAGATTGCTGCAGTTTGACTTCACACAGCATAACGTCCCATCAGACTTTACTACAAAGGATTTCTACTTCATAATTCTCAGCCAGAATAGCCCATAGGATTATTATTAAATCGTATGGAACATACCTGGCAGGGGTGGGGATACTATCAAGTTCAGGAAGGCTGCTGTAGCACGAATGCTACTTGTCAGATATCTGTCCAATCTGTCCATTTTTTTTAAATGATGAGGCAGCTTTGATTAATGCATCTCTCCCTAAATCTTGAGTGAGAAACTATGTTTGTCTTGCCTTATTTTTGAAATTGGGTACTTGATAATTTTGAATATTATTCTCAGCTCAGCATAAAAAAAATTACTATTGTGAAACAGTATAAAGAATGAAGTGTTTGACGGTTGACAAAAAGGAAGGCCCTAGTTAAGAAATAAAATACAGCAACAGGAAGCCAACTTAAAGAATCTCTGTTGGAGTTAAAGAACAAACGGGGATGAAAATTGTGAACCACACAAGCTGTATCATTAAACAGAAAGACAAATATCAAGCACCTTAAGGTGAAGGATTGTTTCCATGACAACAGATTGCTGCTAGAGCTATTTCTTAGAAATAGCTATGTGTTTTGTAAGTCCTGCCTTGAATAGTTAGAAATATGTATGCAACTTCCACAAATAAGATTTCATAATTGTAAAGGCTTTCCCCCCACCAAATGTTTCATGTTTCAACACTTGAATGCCCTGATATGATTTCTGTCTGGCAAACTTGATGGGTTAAGAAATCAGCATTTTTTTCATAGCATGGGTCCAAGATCAAAAGTTTCCTATGGCGTGTGAAGATTTATAAAGCATCTAGGCAGAACAATCTGGTGCCAAAAGGTCCAATTTTAAAATAGGCCCATCTCTGAGTTTGCTGGCATTGATCAACTTTTGTCAGTGACAAATGGGATCATTTAAAGGTGTTCACGAGTTACTCTTTGCCCCATATAATTAGAGAATGAACTTTCTTTTTATTTCCACTTCCATTAAAAAAAAAAGCCCATACAAAACAGTGAAGTGTGAAATGGCTCAAATTCTGGAAACATGATCAATTACTCTGAAGGCAGAGAAGTGCTTTGAAAGCTTTCCCATAATAGCCTCCGTGTATCTCTTGATTGATCTGAACCATCCTTCCTCACCTGTTTGTCAGGCTTCACTCAGCTTATATTGGAACCAGAAATCTCACTGGCAGTAATTCAAGGACAAACACATTGATAAGCACTGTTTATTGCAGGAACTAACAAAAATCCATTAAGAAGAAGCTGGCAAGTGCCAAGAATGAAATGCAGGCTAAGCCATATTTAAAATAGAAGAAAGAGCCCATTTTTGTGCCTCCTTCTCTGACCCATGCTATGTTCCAAGCCGAGAGCTTCTTAGTTTGGGGCAGGAAGTGCAGTTGGCACCATGGGCATCTATGGAAGCTCTACAGGATAGCAAATAATGAACTGTGCCTTGGGATATCCTAATGCAAAAATCCCATAATGCATTATGGGATATCATAATGCAAAAATTGTTTCTTATACTCTTGTAGGGGTGCAACATTCTACTGTAAGTATAAAAAGATGGAACTTGTGCCATGACGTACATTTTAGTGTCATCATAGCTTGGAATTGAGACTTACTGTTATAAATGTCTTTGTTATAATGGCATAGTCTGATCTCAGATAGTTTCCTTCTGATTTTGCCAGACCTTGTCTGACAACTAGTGGATGATAATTATTAATTAGCATAACCACTTCAAATTGCTTTAAGACTCAGGTGTGTCAAACTGGCAGCCAGCAGGTCAGATGCATCATGCACGTGCACACCACGCCTACCCCAGCTAAGTGAAGGAAAAAAAATTGCAATACATCATGTGACGGCAACATGATGCAACGAGTTTGACACCCATGCTTTAAGTGAAATAGAATTATGTGTTTATGTATACTTTCATACTGAATACAGGCATTATGATAAAACATAAAGTAGTTTATTTGATTTAGGTAAGTAAAATGGTAAGTGATCCTGGCTAATATACTTCCAGGATTTTTACTTGATTTCTGGGAAAAATAAAACAGTTCTATACAGGGCTATGCCAAGAGCAGTACAGGTCCTTTGTAAGAAGACGGCTATATATCTGTTCTCATTTTTTGAGCTAAGACTTTATATGTTCACTGCCTTCCTTCAAGGCAAGAAGGCTGAGTAAAGATGATATTTTAAGGATTTATTTCACAAATCAAGATTTAATACAATTTATTTCTTACAAACACTATAGCTGAATGCTCATATGTATTGTGTAGATTTCAGTCAGGATTATCAAGTATTCTGGTTGGATCAATAATTTTGAATGCTACTTATATTATTAATCATTATATATCCTAAATGTTCTGTCACCCTAAACTATTCCCACTATTACCAACAATTAGGACCTTATTTTGATTATTGTGCAACAGACCAGTCGTATCTATTCTTATTCCTCATTTTAAAGTGGTAATGGAAAAAATACACATTGAATTTTCATCCTGAGATATGAAATAAAGACTAATTCTGTCTTTAAGGTGCTGGCATGGTATGTTTTAAATGACCTAGACACAGATCATTCTGCTAAACAAATAATTCCCTCAACACTGTCTAATTATTTATTAAGTCTGCATTACTATTATTCTCATCTTTCCATCACCCACCCACCCCACTATGACTGTAACTTGTTGCTTGTATCCTTATGATTTATATTGATTATTGTCTCCTGGTATGATTTGACTGCTTATTTGTACCCCATGACTGTCATTAAGTGTTGCATCCTATGATTCCTGTCGTATGTACTGTTTCCTTTAATGTACTCTGAGAGCATAGGCACCGAAGACAAATTCTTTGTGTGTCCAATCACACATGGCCAATAAAGAATTCTATTCTATTTTTATTTCAAAGGATATATTAGTTTTCTATGGTACCAACCTGTTATCTAAAGCGGGTATATATTTATGTGACCCAATTAAATTTCTTAACTTATCTGCAATCATTCTGTTGTCTTTATGTACTTTGGGCTACCAAGCACTTAGTCTTATCTAATTAAACAGAATTATGTTCTGCAAGTTAGACTCAGCCTATTTACCTCAGCTATGTTCATCAAATTCTTTCTCCCCCCCCCCCCCTTAATTCCTGGGCTGACACAGTATTTCCTATCCTTGAGGCTTATTGGTGAGTAGCTTCCTCAGTGAATTCCACTCTTTTTTCCCACTCAACAGCTGCAGATCTTCTCTAGCGCCACTCCACTGTTTCTCTCTGAGATTCCAAAATACAGCCAAGAGACCTTTGAAAAATTTCCTCCAAAACAATTGAGATGAAGCAAAAACAAAAAGGAGAGCTGGCATGATATGAGGAGGATTTGGGAACCTTCTGAGAGTGCATCTAAGGATGAAGGATGTGTTTGGGGCATGACAGTGTTGATGATGAAGGTGAATAAGAGCTGAATTTAACATTTAATGCACTGCCAGTTCTCTGTTACCCCCACTATTTATTTGATTAATCCATGAATTTTGGTAGCTGACTGAAAACTAATTGTTAGAAAGCATTTTCAGGGAAGAGTAAGATGATGTATGGTATGGTTATCTTCACTCTAAGGAATGGTTATCTAAGAGTAAGATGGTATGGTTATCTTCACTCCTAGCCTATGAACTTCACCACAAATGTCTCATCTATCTGCATTTATATTCACTGAGGTATAAAATAGTTTCTGATCTAGACGTGGAATCAGATTATATGAAGAACTGCTTTTATCTATGCAATTTTGTCTCTCCCTTTAGAGCTGTTTCACAAATCTTTGAGTGTCTACTATTTAGAAAATTATTTGGGAAATCTGTAGATAAATAAGCCAGTGAATAGTTAGGCTGAAAATAATTGATGTAGAACCAAGAGAAATGGTACAGAGATTGAAAAGCCGTGCCATGTGAAAGGTTAACTATCCGATTACAAATTTTGCACAAAATGAATCCAAACACTGATGCTATAATATGAATAGTTCTTCTGTTCTTTTCATCTGCACTTGTAGGAACTTGGGGGGAGCACATTTATCCATACATCTATTGTGTTAGCAAGAACAGAGCTGCTTCAACTAACCCATTTTCAGTTTGGATCATAAAACATTAGGACTGTGATGTGCCGTGGGGTCTCATTTTTTTTTTATTAAGTTTTCAACAACAAACAAGCAACTACACAAACAGACACCAAACATATCTTTTTTTGAGAGCAGCAAGATCCCGAATTGTCACTTCTTCATACAGAAATAAGCTTAATCACATATTCATCTGTTATGTTCTATTCCATATCTCATTACTA
>JAEANM010008041.1:0-17285 GCA_017656035.1 Myanophis thanlyinensis | reverse complement strand
GTTGGTTCTAGGGGGTTCCAGGGGTATCTATAGGTATCTATAGGGGTATCTACAGGGTTGGGGGTCAGAGCGGCCACAACAGCTGCCTTTGTTACGGCACCATCTTGGAACCCTCGAGGACTACCTGTACTTCTTCCTATTTTTCCCTACAACAACAATCCTGTGACGTGAGTAGGTCTGAGAGAGAGTAACTGGCCCAAAGTTTCCAGGTGGACTCTCATGCCTAAGGTGGTACTAGAAGACACAGTCTCCCAGTTTCTAGCCTGGTGCCTTAACGGCTAGATCAGGGGTGTCAAACTGGCAGCTGGATGCGTCACATGTAGGCCATGCCCACCCCAGCTCCACAAAGGGGAAAACGTCGTGATACGTCATGACGCCACAAGTTTGATACCCGTGCATTAGATTAAACTGTCTTTCTACATTCTTTAGTTATTTTTAACATTAGCTTGAAGGCTTTAATAAAGTATAAAATAATATAGGCTTATAATAAAGCCTTTCTTAACAGCAACAAAAGGAGCATCTCTCACTAATGGCTGGAGTGTTAAGGAAAGAATCAGGTTCTTGATACAACTGATGGCCCTGGAAAAAGCTCCTGAGGCCACCCACTTAAAACTTGTTTGGTTCTATGCACTCAAAAGAAAAGGCCAGCTGTTCCTTGCCGCCAGAAAGAAACTGGAGCAGGCATTCAACAGATGTTTTTCTGCGGAGGGCATATCCAGATGGGGTGACTAAAGCCAAGGTGGAACCTCTAACTTTGTTTTCTAAACCTGCATCACATGGGTTGAATTGTACTGACCAACAGCCAGAAAAAAAATCAAGGGAAGGTTCCAAGAGACACATGAAATAGATTTCTGTTCATCCCTGACACTTTTCTATTTGGAGCCAACCAAACTGTTTCCAAGCCTGGGAGGTGTAAAAAAAAATATTGCAAAAGGGGAAAAAATTCACCTTTGGAGAAGATTTAATCAAGCTCAAACACAGCAACAAAACAGCACAGTTCAAACAGCTGCAAGCAAAACGTGCAGAGAGGAAAACACACAAGTAAAAACAGATCAGTTTCCTATCCTTACTATTTGCAATGCTAAAACAGAACTCTCAGAGAAAACTAAAGTTTGCATCCAGCAGTTTTCCAGTCATCCTCCAAATCCTACCAAATAAAAAAGTTTCCTCTCCCGCCACTTGATCACTAGCATTTTTAATATAAAAACAAATCTGTAGCTTTCCTCAGTTCCCCTCTGTAAACTGAGGATACTAAACATCCTTTAAGACTTTTCTCCTCACTATAAAACAAGGTAATATTTCTCTCCTTTTTCTTATGGCAATTAAGACAGATTTGAATGCTGGTAGTCCTCGATTTACAGCCATTGTTTCAGTGACCATTGGAAGTTACAGCTACACTAAAAAGAGTGACTTATGACTGATACTTAATAACCATTACAGGATCCCCATGGACATGCAATCAAAATTTGGGAGCTTGGCAACTGTCATGTATTTATGATGGTTACATTGTCCTGGGGTTAGGTGATTACCATTTGTAACCTTACCAGCTGGCTTCCAATAAGTGAAATCAATAAGAACTGATTCACTTAATGACCACAAGATTCACTTAACTGCAATGATTTGTTTAACTATGGCAAAAAAAAGAAGTCATGATATGGGATACAACTCACTTAAGAGCCCTGGCGGCATAGTGGTTAAATGCAGTATTGTAGGGCAAACTGCCTACTGTCAGCAGTTCGATTCTGAATAGGTCAAGATTGACTCAGCCTTAGATCCTTCTGAGGTCAGTAAAATGACAATTTGTTGGGGGCAATATGCTGACTTTGTAAACTGCTTAGAGAGGGCTGTAAAGTACTGTGAAGCGATATATAAGTCTAAATACTATTGCTATTAATAACAGCCTTGCTTACAGTAGAAATCTGGGGCTTCATTGTGGTCGTTAAGTTGAGGACTGCAGGAGACAGTCCATGAGGAAAGGATCTAACTGCTTTTGTTATAGGCAGTTCCTGGTTAAGAACAAATTCTGTTCCTAACTCTAACTTGAATTTTGTGTCACTTAACGACCAAGGCAAAAAAAGAACATAAAATTGAATGTGATCACATGATACATTGATTAATGACCACTTAATTATGAATTTTCCAGGTCCCAATTGTGGTCATTGGTCAAGGACAAATCTTGGGCAAATGAAGATTCCCATCTCCTAAATAACAGAGATCACCTACATTCCAAAGTTCTCCTTGTTCAAAACTAATTTAATTTAACAAGATTTCTATACCGCCCCTCTCCCGAAGGACTCGGGATGGTGTACAGCCATCTAAAAACAAGATACACAAAAGTTAAAATACAATTAAAATAGATTAAATCAGTGGCCAAAATAGGAATTCAAATAAACCAAGTTGTAAAAGTTAAAACTAACATTCTGCCATGGGTGTTCCTCTCACCACCTTCTTTTGCTTTAGGACAATTTTATTCCAAAAGCCTCAGAATGATTTTTTATAAATGCTAAAAATGATGGTACTAGTAACAGAACACCAAACATTTCTGAAAAAAATCTATTCTCATTTCATCTTCTGAAAAACATTAAAATGCATTGTAAAAGTGGCATTGACTTTCCCTATTGACGCATATTTTTTTAATCTGAAGCTGGCATTTTTAGTCCCAGAGTTGAAATTAAATAAATAAACATGTAACTTGCACAATACAGAGACAGAAAGTTGCAAAAAGGCAAGAGACAATAGTTGTTGTATTTTTCCCAGAAGTGAGGAACTTCTTGACAGAAAGTGAGGAAGGGTTGGAGAAGGTGATACTTTTAAAAATAACTCTCACAGGAAATAGAAGTATCTAATATTCTGAAGCATGCAAAATGTGTAAAACACTAAATTTTGCAAAGCCAGCCAACTTCTGGCTGAATTTCCACATTTAGTTTCAAAGCAAACAATTTTAGACTTCTGCTGTTTTACTCCCAAATTTCTCCATCTAAAGCACGGGTGTCAAATTCAATCACGTCATGTGACATATTGCAATGTTTTTTGCCTTTGCAGAGCCAAGGTAGGTGTGGCCTGTGTGTGATGCATCTAGCCCACGGGCCGCCAATGTGACACCTCTGAAAACAATACCTGAGATATTTGCAATCAAAAGGTTAGTAATATTTCTATTAGGAAAAATAGAAATGCTGCAGAATTATATATTCCCATACCTGTTTCCCTTTCCCCTGGGCATTCAAAATGGTGAATATGGAATTATCTATTCTTTTATACCCACATCAACTCTTTGCCCATTTATTATAATGTTTATAAAGAATACTAGTTCATTTTCAGCTGTGTTTGCATAGGTGGTATGTGAGATCCAGGTTCTGGACTGGCAACTCCAATCATCCTGGATAATTCTACATATTCCATTACTAAAGCAGAAGAACTTGTGTTATTTCCCTCTTATATTGTACATGAAGACTCTTTCTCTTTGAGTGTTGAAATACACACAAAAAATGCCCTTGGGTAATTTTAATCATCAAAGGATGAATGAAAGCTAGATTAGGATCAGGTGTTATACTGCTACAAAATCAGCAATAAATCAACAACCAACAGTGTAACTTTATTTTTGTGAAAGAACAGATGAAAACAATAGTTTCTGATCCTCAATAATACAATGTTGAGAAAATTGTGCATTATCTATCAAACATATATGGAATTGTAGGAAAATTAGTTTTGTAGTATTGTAATATTTCTAGGCATATCGTCACTACAGCAAATGTATAATACAGATAAGATATCACTCTGTCAATTTGCCATATTTAGAATTTTTTTCAGTTTCATGGGAGTTTTATGTGCCACATTTGCAAGCAAATTAAAGTTGCACAGCATAAATTATCTCAGATAACTTACTTTTCCTTGATCAGGCTATCACACTCTGAAATAACATTGCAGGGGAAAACAATGTCCTTGCTAAAACCATTAGAACAAAAAACAACGTAAGTGCTGTAAAACTAGTAAGGACATAACTGATAAAAAAAACTTGATTCTTAGCTCACATTTAAAGGGACAGAACTCATATTTTCTTTAGTTTAAACCCATCAACCATCAAAGTAGAGCCATAATTCCATTTTTTGCTTCATATGGTATGTGTTACTAAACAGAAGCCACATCTGTAAAACCACAACACAGTCAACTCTTAAAAGCTAGGGACTTGGATAAGATCTAAAATAATGCCTCTGCCTTAGTTTTACACCACCTCTCTGACTCAGGAGAAAGGGGCCTGGAGAAGTAGGAAGACATTTAACTCTTCACTCTTATCTTCTACTGTGTGTTTGTTTTTTGCTTGTTCCTCTCCCTTGCCCTTTACTACAGCAGAAGACACTTCCACCCACATTGTCTTTCCTCCAGAAAGCATTTATGGGTGAAATTTTGGTCAAGTTGGCCTTTGGGAGGGTGAATCTTCACTTGCAGAATTCTTCAACTGGAAGTATCATTGTTGAGAATTCTGAGACTTGAAATCTACACATCTTAATACTACTTGGGATAAGAAAGACTAGAGGTCTCCAGGTGGAATAGGATTAGGTGCACAAAGGCTCAACTGGCCTAATGGCGCAGAAACGTGCAAGTAAAACATTAAGAGTGGTATATAAGTTCCTGCAAACAAAATAGGGTTAAATTAACGGAGTAAATCCATGTAAATAAAGCCTTATTAAATAAATGCAACTACACTGTTGTACTTCACCTTTTATACCAGCTTAGCATGTTCCAAACCTTTTGTCAATCCTTAATAATCGCTATATTATTGTTTTAACCTTTGAGATCAATCAGATTTGCTAGTGAAACTGATGTGGGTAACATCTTAAATGTGCACTGGGGATAAATCATCTATCAAATACAAGAATAAGATATATAAGCATTCTTAAAATCAGATTCATCCAATAAGAACTCTTTCAATAGTGTTTCTCTTGAACCATGTCATTTTATTCATTCAAAGTTCATTTTAAAGGGATTAAAATTGGGAATCTTTCCCTGCATACTTCAATTAGGATTAGGATTACCACTCCTTCAACAGAAACTGAGACTTGATACAAAAGAACACTGTAAAGCATAATTAGAACTCAACATTCCAAGATGGCCCCAATTTGGAAGGCACCAGGAACAGTTAGAAAAATAGAAATAGTTAGGGTTAGAAAAATAGTTAGAAAAATCTGTAAAAGATTATAATGGCTATAAATAATTGATAGAATTAGCCACAAACAATCTGCTTGTAGTACTTTTATAAACATTTTATAGCCTGTTGGCTTAGCCTAGGAGATTCATGTTTACCATTATCATTCAGGTGTGGTACAATAAAGCAGATATACCATAAAAAGTTTACTTTGAGACTCCAAAGCTGGCTTCTCAAAAATACAGTTTCTGGTTAAGAAGTGTGAATATCTAGCAGGCTTTGGAAAAGCACAGGCAGAAACAAGACCAAGTAGTCCTTGATTTACAAACACAATTAAGCCCAAAAACATCCATAGCTAAAGCAAGAAAGTTGTCAATTAAGTTTTGTCCCATGGTATGACCTTTCTTGCCATAGTTGTCAAGTGAATCACTGCAGTTTTTGTTGGTATAAACTAGTTAAATGAATCTGGCTTCCCCATTGACTTTGTCAGAAGGTTGCAAAAGGTGGTCACATAATCCAATGAATGCTTGTCACATGACCCTGGGCCATTGCAACTGTCATAAGTACATGCCAGTTGCCAAGCATCTGAATTTTGATCATATGACCATGGGAATGCTATAATGGCCATAAGTGTAAAAAATGGTCATGTCACTTTTTTCAGTGTTGTTCTAACTTCAAAAGGTCACTAAATGAACAATTGTAAGTTGAGGACTATCTGTACTGTTCTTGTGGTATAGATGCCATAGAAACCATAGTCCATGTTCTTCTGTATTGCCAGTTCTATAGGGACATTCGCCATGAGTTGATCACACTTCTTTTATTTAAATTTTCGGGCCACTCTGACAGATTTTATCTGCACTGTCCGTTAAATAATATATTTATTTCTCTAAAAGTAGCAAAAATTTGCTACATTATATGTAAGCTTCACCCACATATGTTTACTAATTGTTCTTGTGGTTTGGGGATAATTTTTTCCTGTTTTATTGATCGTATTTTTATTGATCAGTGACCAAAATAAAGTTCTGTCTTTCTGTTACTAACAATGAGGAACATTCCAGAAATCAAAGAGGCTTCCCAGCATCATGGTGGTAACTTCACAGGAACTTGTAAGAAAACTAGGCAAGACCAAACCTAGAAATCTGGGATATAAAATAAAACTGGGATAAAATAAAAAGGAAATGATTATTTCTAACCGGACACCTCTCAGAAGTTTTTCATATGTTTATCAATGATATCCACAGTCACAACTTTGAACAAGCAAGATGGCACTAACACAGCAAGCCTCTATCCGAGACTGAGTCAGGTTTTTTGAAAGAGATTCAGTTCTCAGAAGTGTCAAAGCAAAAGACACATTAAAAAAGACAACAAGCTGTACAAGAAGTTACACCATATGAACTTACGGTTCCTTCCAAATCTATTATTTTATAATTCCAAAATACAATCTTCTCCAAACTGCAGAACTTCTGAAGAAAGACCAATAGTATATTTTAAACTTAATACCAATAGTGCAACACGTTGCTCATATTGTATAATATGCAGCCAAATAGTTATATTCTTCTCATTAACACAGTACACTAAACATGTTATTTCCAATTTACAGTGCTAAAAAAGGCCAGCACTTACATCAGCATAATCCTGGTAACTGCTAATATATTCTTGAGAAATACTGGCATTTTCTTGATTCATAAGAGTCACATGGACATTTCTAAAATGAGGAAACAATATACTTCCAGAACCAAAAGGAAGGTGGGGGTCGGGGGGGGGGAGGATGGCTTCTCTAAGCTTGACACCACTTGGATGTGTAGCCAAATTATGAATTAATAGATCAATCTGCTAGTTAACTGGCATAGAAATAAATTGGCTTTTAATTTGTTAGAGCCATACAAAATATTTTTCCAATTCATAACCTCTTGCCAAAACTTGGAACTCCTGAACCAGCCATTATATGAAATTCAAGTTATTTCTGCTTTAGAAAAGAATCAATTAAATCAATGGAAATTCATTCATGTCTTCATCCAAACGGTTTGTCATGATTTTTCCTAAAACAAACTACCTTTCCAAAGGCAAATAAAATTGCTAATTCAAAGTCTTAGATGCAGTAGAATGATGATGAAAAATACCATAGAAATCAAGAACATTGATACCAAAGCTATACAGTTTCATGTATTTTAAGCTGCAAATAAACTACAGTGACTTTCTTTTGAATCGCTATATAAAGAAGAGTTGCTCTCTCATTCATTGAATCTCTTACTTTTAGTTATATGGGCTTTGGTCTTCAGAGGAAATTCATACTTCCTACTAACCTAAACATAATCAATAATAATCTCCATCAAACTGAATTGAACTTCCAAATAGGCATGTATAGGGATTGTGGCACCAATGCTTAAATTACAGTTAAATTAATGTAATAAATACAAGGTTGAGTATTTTTAAGTCCTATTGAAAAACACATTTCTCTATGCAGCGGATCTCTCTCAGTATATAAAGTAGGAAGGGAGGGATAGAGTCCAGAAAAATAAATATATGCATGAGTTCCAACTTCTATTTGTGTCACAAGCCCCATCCAGCTAAAGCTGAGCATCTGTGAAAGAAGCTTCTGTCAGCATATTCCGAGCTCCATTAGGTAACTTTGTGCACATTCTTGAATCTGGGAAAGTTTTTCAGTTGAGTTTGTGCGCAGCCAGTCTCACTTAGATGATCCAAGGGAACGTCGTTGAGTTTTGCGGAAGAGGTAAAGGATCAAGGGAACAGAGGAAGAGAACTGGAACTGCTTTCCTACTTGACAGCTTCTCACTGGGCTTTCTTTTCAAGGAATCTTCTCTTTAGTATTCCCACTGCCTCAACAAACCACTTGTGAGTCCAGAGCAGCTGAAGATAGTATGGCATATGTCAGTGATGGCGAACCTTTTACAGACTGAGTGTCCAAACTGCAAGAGTCTCTGTCTTGCACGTGTGTGCATGCACAGCAGAAAGTCGAAGACCAGCTGACCGGCGGGAGGTGGGACATCACAACACCAGCAGCTCTGCAAAAGGCAAGAAAGATCTTTTTCTTTTGCGAGCTTCTGTTTAGTTATTTCCAGGAAACTTCTGTTTCCTTGCAAACGACAATGAGAAACGCAATGGAGAAATGCAATGGAGCTGGGCTGGGGTGACGGCACACGTGCCCACAGAGCAGGCTGTGAGTGCCACCTCTGGCACACTTGCCTTAAGTTCACCACCACTGGCATATGTGATCAAGTAGGGTATATCTGGAATGTGACACTTATATGCATTTCAGTTCCTTCCCAACTGTATTGATTTGCCACCAAGATTTTATTTGTACCCCACCTTTATTATTTTTACAAATAACACGGTAAACATATCCAAGATTCCTCCCTCCTACTAATTAAATTTGGTGCCACAATGATGTTAAAAATTACATTGTAAATGGACGTAGGTTGCTAAAAACTGTAAGATCATCTCTATAAGAAAAGAAGTACCATACTCTCAGGACAGGTATTAAAAATGCTTAGAATCCCAGAAATTAAGGCCTATATAGGATCAGTTAGATTTCTATTCCAGTTCTTTCTCCACTATAGATACACCGGGTGCTGCTTCTGCTTGGAGTAAATTTTTTAACACATCTCAGTTTTCAGCAAGCACATTCTATTTGTCACACTCCACTGTTAAAATGTGCACACAGTTGTTAAGTGAATCTGGCTTCCCCATTGATTTTGCTGGTCAGAAGGTTGCAGAAGGTGCTCAGATGACCTTGGGGCCCAGCAACAGTCATAAATATGAACCAGTTGCTAAGCATCCAAATTTTGATCATGTGACTGTGGGAATGCTTCAAGGGTCCTTAAGACTGAAAAACATAGTGCAAGGACTACCTGTAAAAACTAGCCTGTATGGATACTATAGTGTTATTTTTTCTATTTGTTAATTATATTTTCAAAGATAGCCATCACAGCAAAGTCCGCAATAAAGTCATTAATTAACCACACTAAAGCCTGTTGCCTCTGCCATGGGAAGCCTGCCTGTCTGCATCCGAGTCTCAATAAGAGAAACTCATCTGGGACCCGTCTACATGACCATTTGCCACGGCCAAGTCTCCGCAGCCAACTTGCCACGGGACAAGGGTAGTTTTATACCAATGTCAAAGAAACGGTGAAACAGACTCATTAAAGGAGGGGCAGAATGAAAAAGTGAAGGGCATTTAAATAATTAAACCGGTTTGTTAAATTGTCCCGCTGGCGTGTTGTCCCCTCAGCAAGTTCAGCTGTGGCGAGTTTTGTCCTGTGGCGAAAGTTGGTCCTGGGCGAGTCGTCCGTCCCATTCCGGTCCGGGGTGAGCTTCGCCGGGGTGCGGGCGGGGGAAGAGGCGAGGGGGTGGGGGTGGGAATGGTCTGACGCGAAGCCTTTTGCAGCGAAAGCCACGAAGCGGCTCTCCCGAGGCCACCTTACTCCTAGGTGTTGGTCTCTGGGGAAGAAGAACTTAACGCCAGAAACAAAACGCGAGCCGAGGGGCTTGGAGTGCCACGAGTCCCTTCATTGTTTCCATTCAGGGGCAGGAAAAGAGAGCGTGGAAAGAACCATGCCTCGCTTAGGGCGCCGAGGCGCAAAAGGTGAGGGGGTCGGGACTGCGGGGTAAATGTTTAACTCACCCGGGTTCAGGCTGCTCTGGAAGTAGAAGACGACCAGGAGCAAGGAGCCCAAGCAAGTGGCCAAAACCATGCGGTACACCCTGCTTTTTCTCATCGTCGCTCCTGCGCCGCATCCCCTGGGATCACTGCTTGGAAGAAGTTCGGGGAAGTCGCCAGGAGCGACGCCAGCTCCTCATGGCCAAGCTCGTCCGGCTCCGCTCCCAGCAGCTGGCAGCCCAACTCGGCCGCTTCCACCTCTCCTCTGGCCCGCAAGTCTAAAAGCTCCCCTGGGCGGCTAAGGAGGGGGAAACCTCTTCACCGGATAGGACCGTACTAAGTAAGCGGGCCGGGGAGTGAGGGTCGAAGAGCGAGAGGGGAGAAGATGCTTTCCTTGGTAAGGCTCTTCCTTTTGGTGTCAACTCCTGTGTATGTTTTTTTTGCCCGATATCTTTGAGAGGGGAAAGCGAAGAAAAGGTTTAGGACGCGCGACAGACCTAAAAAGCGGAAAGGCTCCCTCCCCCCCCCGTCTTCCTGTCCCGTGGATCAGTCCGACTGAAGGGGGGAGTCACAATACGCAAGCAAAGTCACACCGGGTTTTGTACACCGTTTGCTTTTCAGGTTGTGGGTTTTCAGCTTCAATTTTTTTAAAAAATTCTTTTTAATAGCTAGACCGTTCCTGAGCATGCAAAGAGTTTCTTTTAAAGGCAACTGAATAGCTAGGCATCTGGTAATGAGTTTGGGGAAATAATCTTATTATCCCTATAGGAAAGAATTGCCTCTTTGGCTTGGCAAGGTTTGGAGTTTTCTGGCCCAGCATTTGAGAGATGCCATTTAGAATAGACTATAATAGAATAACAGAGTTGGAAGGGACCTTGGAGGTCTTCTAGTCCAACCTCCTGCTTAGGCAGGAAACCCTATGCCATTTCAGACAAATGGTTATCTTCTATCTCTTCTTAAAAACTTCCAGTGTTGGAGCATTCACAACATCTGGAGGCAAGTTGTTCCACTGATTAATTGTTCTAACTGTCAGGAAATTTCTCCTTAGTTCTAAGTTGTTTCCCTTAGCCCTTGGCAGCCCACTCCTCGGACTGTCCTGTCTATCCGCAAAGTGCCTTCTCTGTTACAAAGTAACATGGTATAAGGCTCTGCTGCCTATGGAGTTAAGCCTGATGGCCCTTGACACTTATTCTCAACCTTGTTGGGTGGTGGTCCCCAGATTTTTAGAAAATATCAGTCTTCCCAAATCTTATGTAAAGACCCTTAAGATTGAATCTGAGATAATTTAAGTACTATAAACCTTCTCGGAAGGTGTTTCATTTTTTTTTTCTTTCCCTTGGAACTATTTGCTCTGCTAATTTTTGAAAAAAAATTATTGTAGTATTTGGGTGGGAAACCACTGGGAAATCCTAGGTCTAGAGGCAAAACTGGAGGCAATGAAAATTCTGGGAAAGTCAGAGACAAAGTAACTTGGAGTATTGTAAAAAACAACAACAAGAAGAAGATGGATGAGTTCAGTAGTTACCAAGAGAACATCTCAGAATGACACCTTAGCTGGGTTTGGAAGCAAAACATGGTTGGGCCTTTGTAACACTTTGACTAGAGATCTCTGAGGAATATCAAGGTTGCAGACTAGGAGTCAACTTCAGTTTAAGAATTATCCTTAATTTTTAAATATATATATAACCCATTCTCAGTGCAGTCACCTTGCTTTTATAATTCCTCTGTTGGAAGAAATCTCTATCTGGGTTCAGTTCCAAGTGGGGAGAAAGACACTGGAAACATGGAGGCTGGTTGGAAAGATGGTTTAATTGTGAAGCAGAACCACCAAGCATGTGTGATTCTGGGTAGCTGACCACATGGAATGGAGACAGAGGTGTTTATGCCCTCTCTTGGGCTTTGAACTTGAGCTTCCTGTTCCTGTGGCAAGGGCATGTGTCCTATTGGCTATCAGACTCGGGGCTATGCAAGGGTAACTTTGTAGGCTGTCTGAGTCCCACACTTGGTTGAACCTTGCTGAGTGATGCAATCTCCCCAGGTGCCATGTGATGAGATAGTTAGAGAGCTAATCCTATTATGTCTTGGGGGTGAAGATCTTTTGTTTTGTAGATAAACTGGCCCAGCCTTTTGTCTTGTAGATAGGTTGGCACCAAAATATCTGCTGGAGGCACGGAGCTGAGGCTGAATTTGTTTCCTTAAAGATTTTTAATTCTCTTTTAGGGGAAATATTCTGCCTTTTTAATATTTCCTAGAATATTTCATTCTTCTAGGAGATGTGTGGGTGCTAACTTTCTACGCTTCAAACACACATCTCTCACTTCCTGTTAATAAAGCAGGCAGAAACATACTGTGAAATTCCCACCCTACTCACAACAGTTCCTGCAGCTTTTTATCTCTTACTAGTGATAAAATCTCAGTCCAAAAGGTTTTTGCCTGGTGACAGATATACTTGCAGAGACAGGTTCTTTGTTAACAATTCTGTTAAATGAATATTGTACAGATATATAATGTAGAATTCATCCGAGAAACCCAAATAAGTGGCCAAAACTCACTTATGAGCACAAAAGGAACAATGGCCAACGCTACTGAAGGTAAGGACAATACCACAATTTTATCCCAAGACAAATCCTAGGATCTCTACTGTAGAATCTAATTTCAAGCCAACATGCTTCTCTCTATGTCCTGCTAACTCAAGAGGGACCTGCAGTGCAGTAATCACTAATAGGTGCTAAGAATTTGCTAACAAGCCATTCATCAGGATAGTTACTCTTATTGGTAGGGGAAAAGAGAATTAGGAAGCAATTGTGTTAAAAAGACTATTTGAATTTGCTAAGAACTTTCTTATAAGATTGACTAGCTCAAGGTTGACTCAGTCTTCCATCCTTCTGAGGTCAGTAAAATGACCCAAATTGTTGTGGGCAATATGATGACTCTGCAAACTGATCAGAGAGTGATATAAAGCGCTGTGGAGTGGTATATAAGTCTAAGTGCTATTGCTATTTGAACAATGTAAACTTCTGCTGAATACAAAGAAATAATTTTGCTATATTTTCTCTCCAAGCTTTAGGTGTCTTGCTTTATACTCATTTTTGGAGACTGAATTTGCAATGAACTTCAGGGAAAGTATCTGTTTAAACTTGCTTTTATAATTCTCTCCATTTCCCAATCACATCTCAATTTAAATTGGAAACAGAGTGAATATGAACAGAGATGAAAGTCTACGATACTTTTTCATCTGATGGGACCATAGTACTGAAAAGGCTATTGTTACTTCTAGGAAGGAAGGTTGAAACAATATTCTAAAATGGGGTGGGGGAGAGACAATCTTGGTGTCTTTAAGACTTGTGTACTTCAACTCCCATAATTCACCACCCAGCATGAAGTTGGGTGTTGGGAGCTGAAGTCTACAGGTCTTAAAATTGCCCATCGTAAACTTTCTACTAAACTTTCAATTTCACAAAATGTCTGTAATAGAAATAGAAGTGTATTTCTGTGTGAAATGGTGATGCATATTATAGACCATGAATAACACCCTAAGATGTTTTTGTGCATGCACAGACATACACAGTGTATGTTTGTTTTGATTCCTAAATTGAGAAAATCCATGCAGACTTCATAAACCTGAGAAACAAAATTCCTTGATTTGAATGAAAAGTTATGGCTCCAATAGCCCTCAAGAGCTTTATTTGTTTAGATATTTGAATAGAAAAAAAAAACCTTGACCCTTTTATTTCAATGGCTTTACATTAGCATTATTTTCTTTTCATGACAGTCAGCTCTCAAAGCATCTTTCTCAAGTAAATGCTCACAAGTGGTGATCCCATTTACTGTGCTTCTCTTCTTCCTGAGCTATCAAGCAAATTCTCTCTTCATTGTCATTCAAAGATGCGAATGGTTATTGTTGAAACCCCAAAGCTCTTAAAAACCCATAACATTTGTGTATTTTGGTGTGTTTAACTCTTGGACCTAATACCCATTTCATTGTTGGTTACAAGGATAACTCAAAATATATAAAATCAAAGATTAAAACAAATAAGAAAAAAAAGCAAATATTTTAATAAGATGCAATTGGGCAGTAATAAAAACCAAACAACAAAAAACAAAGGAATAACAGAAAAATAACTAGGAAAAGGAGATGATGAGCTGGGTTCAGAGGCTCTGTAAATGTTTCTTCTTCTTCCATTGCTTACTGAGTTAAAGGAAATACACATGCTGCTCCTATTAACAACATTGCTGGGAATTTGCCAATCCCTGCTGTAGAAGACTTGATGCAGCACATTGATTCAATTATCAGTGAACAAAGAAGTTTCCCCTGTGACTTCTCCTTTCTCTGAATTCTAACCTGATTTTGTTGATTTCTTCTCAGTAACTTTCACCATTTTTACAAGCAGCTTAATCACCTTCTGCCACTGTCTCCCATGTATGGTAAATGCAATTTCCTCGTTTTCCTCTTTTACTCTCTCTGGGTGGTTAATTTACCAAATTGGTTCAACAGCTGGAAAGAGAAGCTAAAACTATTTTCTCAAAGTCAGGCGTGTTTCTCCCTATCTCTGAGGTTTTGTGCACATGTAAAATAAATAACAATAAGGTTTAAATATCAGTGCCTGTTCTAGCTCACGGATGTCAAACTTGCTGCGTCACATTGCCGTCACGTGACGTGAGTTTTTTTCCTTTGTGGAGTTGGGGTGGGCATGGCTTGCATGTGACGCATCCGGCCCATGGACTGCCGGTTTGACATCCCTGTATCTATCTGATCACTCTCAATTGTTTCTGAGTATTAAAATGTTTCATTGCGCTGACAATTTCCCTTTATATGTGATTCTGGTTAAAAAATTTAATGAGGGAATTTATCCTCATTTTAAACAGAAACATCTGTCAAATTATTTGTGTATTGAAAAAAATGCAGAACAGGATATTAATAACATAAACTGACAAAGTAATTACTACAAGTAGGGCTCAGCTTACAACCACAATTGAGTCCCAAAATTTCCATTGCTAAGCGAGACAGAATTTAAGTGAGTTTTGCCCCATTTGACGGCCTTTCTCACCAGTTTTTAAGTGAATCACTGCAGTTGTTAAGTTAGTAACATGGTTGTGAAGTCAATCTGGCTTCCCCATTAATTTTGCTTATCTGAAGGTCACAAAAGGTGATGATCACATGATCCTGGGACATTGCAACCATCATAAATACATGCCAGTTGCCAAGTGTATGAATTCTGATCATGTGATCATGGGGATGCCGCAATGGTTGCAAGTGTGAAAAATGGTCAAAATTCAAAGTTGTAACTTTGAACGGTCACTAAACAAATGGTCGCAAGTTGAGGACTACCTGTGTATGCCGTCAGAAATTTTCTTTGGGTAAAATAAGTATCAAATCATTCCCAAAGAACTCTTAAAATGTAGAATCATGGCCTTTAGAGGCATCGTTTGGATAACTCAGTTCAATCTTTTGCTTATGGCAAGGATCCAAATCAAAACTTTCACAGTAGGTGTGAAATTGAATCTTTTTGGTGAAAGGAAGCCAACCACCTTTGATTTCATGATTTCATTCTCGAATTGCTTTTACCTGTAAGACAGTGCTCTTAACATTCAACCAGAATGTGTTTTTCTAGAACTCTAGACCAGGGGTGTCAAACTCGTAGCCCGAGGATCCCTTATAGCCCTAGATTGCTGTGCTGAGTCTTCTGAAGCCAGGGTTTGTGGTCCTTCCTTCCTCTCCTTTTTTTCTCTCCCTCCCTCCCTCCATGTATCTTACCCATCCATCCATCCACCATTCATCCAACTATCTCATTTACTTTCTCCTCCCTCCCTTCTCCCTCTTCTCTTTCCCTTCCTTCCTTTCATCCAGCTGTTTATCCCTTTTCTTCCTTTTTCTCTATCTTTGTCTCTCTCCTCTCTCGTCTCTCACTTGTCTCTTTCTCTCATCTCTCTGCTGTTTCTGTCTACCGCTCTCTCATCTCTTTCTTTTTCTGTCCGCCTTTCTCTCTCTGTATCTTTCTTTCTCACCTGTCTTTCTTTCTCTCTCATCTTTCTCTGTCTCCCATCTCTCTTTCTCTGTTTCACTATCTCTCTCTCTCATCTGTCTTTCACTTTTGTCTCTCTCTCACCTTTCTCATCTCTCACTGTCTCTCATTTCTCTATTTCTCTTTCTGTGTCTCTATCTTTGTTTCCCTCATCTTTCCCTCTCTTACCCCCCCTCTGCTTCTTCCTTTTCTCTATCTCTCTCTCTCTCTCTCTCTCTCATTTATGATCACTTGGGGAGACACACAACCTGCTCCAACAGCAGCGGCAGAAAGAAACAGCTGGGTTGGGCCGGTGTTTCAGGGTGGAGAGGAAGCTGCGTGTCTCCTAGAGCAACTTAAGTGTGTGCAGCATCAAGGGCTGGAAGAACCAGCTGTGGGACACAGCAAGAGATGAAGCAAGCTTCGCTCCCGCTCTGTAATATGGAGTGAGTCTCCACCACCCTCACTCTTACCTTCTCAGGCCAGGCGAGGAGTGACTGGGAGAGGAGGGCAAGGGGCGGGGCAGCCGATAGAGAGCCACAGCAGGGGAAGGAAAGAGGCGCAAATTGCTGACATTCGTTGCTTCGATCCGCCTGTGCCCCCCCCAACAGCACTATTCCCTTGTTCCTGCCAGTCTTCTGTTCCCTGTCTCAAAGTGTCCCCAAAACTTCTCGCTCCATCACCCCCATATCTCCCCCTTTTCATTCCTTCACCCCCATGTCACCCCTTTTCATTCCATCGCTCCCCTGAAAAATGAAATCGCCCCCTGGGGGCCAATATCATCCAGGTTAAGAACCTAGGGGCTAGGTAACTACCATCAAATATCCTTTTATTAATATCAATTGAAAATTGTCCCAAATACATATAGATTACAATAGAATACAACATAATTCTTTATTGGCCAAGTGTGATTGGACACACAAGGAATTTTTCTTCGGTGGATATGTTCTCAGTGTACAATAAAGGAAACTGTACTTTTGTCAGGAATCCCAAGATACAACACTCAATGATAGTCATAGGGTACAAATAAGCAATCAAATCATACCAGGAGACAATAATCAATATAAATAGTAAGGATACAAGAAACAAGTTGTAGTCATAATGGGGCAGGTGGGTGATGGAACGATGAGAATAATAGTAATGCAGACTTAATAGTTAGACAGTGTTGAGGGAACTATTTGTTTAGCAGAGTGATGGTGTTTGGGAAAAAGCTGTTCTTGTGTCTAGCCATTTTTGTGTGCAGTGCCCTGTAGCATCATTTTGAGGTTAGGAGTTGAAACAATCTATGTCCAGGATGTGACTGGTCCTTAAATATTTTCCCAGCCCTCTTTTTGACTTATGCAGTATACAGGTCCTCAGTGGAAGGCAGATTGGTAGTAATTGTTTTTTCTGCAGTTCTGATTATTCTCTATAGTTTGTGTCTGTCTTGGGTTGCAGAACCAAACCAAACAGTTATAGAGGTGCAGATGACTGACTCAATAATTCCTCTGTAGAACTGGATCAGCAGCTCCTTGGGCAGTTTAAG
>JAEANM010008040.1:0-17285 GCA_017656035.1 Myanophis thanlyinensis | reverse complement strand
CCCTTATCACATTGTAACTTTGGTGAAGTTTAATTCTGTGCTTGGTGATGTTTAATCCTGTGGCCATGCCCACAGAAACAGTAGTAAAAAAATTGAATTTCACCACTGAGTTAGAGAAAGGTATAACAAACAAGATAGTAAGATTCAGGGGATTCCTTTGCTGTGAGGAAAATGACTTGGACGTTCTAACTCCATTTAATTCCTCCAAACCTGAATTGGGTCATCCCAGTTAGACATGATAAAAATGTTCTTTAAGAGCTGCCGTTGTTTGTTTTCTTCTTCCCATCTCTTTTTGTAAGTCATCTTTTAGATTGTTTAAGCCTGCAGGCAGAGAGGGTCAACTCAACAAGGTTTCTTGGCTGAAGAACAATGTAGAAAACATGTTCATGAACATATTGAAAATTTTCTGTAAACCTATCTACCATATAGATTGTTTTTCCTATTTATAATTTATCTGAGAGCCAGTTTTGCATAGTGGTTAAGGCATCAGGCTAGAAATCGGGAGACTGTGAGTTCTTAGTCCCACCTTAGACACAAAGCTGGATGACTTAGGATATTTATATATACTTATGCCTCTATGTAGACTTATAAAGGTTTACAACATAGCCTTAAAACTGTAAAATCAGGTAAAATAAGTACACAATAATCCTGGCTTTTGGCTTTCTTTTTAAAGTCTGATCTAAGCACATTTATGATGTTATTTTTGCTGCAATACATCAACTATTTTTATTAGAATATTAAATTTTAACTTGTCCTTCTGGTACTTTTGAAAAGGCACTTTTAATATCTGTCTTTTAATGGATAAATACAAGGAAATAAAAAAGAATACTTTTTTTAGTTTACCTGTATTTATTTGTCAAAATGAGGAAGGCTCAAAAATGAAGAATAACACCATTCCTAGTCCACACAATTTATTATAGGAGAGACTGAACTCACCTTGGATCAGTTTTCAAACTTTCAAGTCAGCCGCAGCTTCCAAAAGCAGCAGGTCTCTAAAGGTCGATCAACATGTAAGGCAAATCTACCTGGCCATTGCTTTTCACAGTCGTAAAATCTTGCTACCTTTAATCTTGCAAAAAGGTTTCCCTCAGGAAATAGGTACCCATTTTAAACAAGGCTGCCTACAGTATTATCTTCTGACTTGCCATTTGAAATGGCAAATGAATAGCGGCTCTCTCAAACTTGTGAGGACTTTAAACTTTGCTTGCACAGGAGGACAAAGAAATCTGTGACTAAATATAGATATTGCCACCAAAGTTGACAGAAGTTACCCATTCTGTCACAGCTACAGTAGTTTTTGTGGAGCCCATCTAGGTGTAAGATCATGGATTCATGATTTTTTCTTCTCCTCTGTACTACCCAGTGGTGGGATTCAAATAATTTAACAACTTATTCTCTGCCTTAATCACCAGCTGAACCAGCTTTCTCCAAACTGCTTAGAAAGTTAACAACAGGTTCTAGCGAATAGGTGCAAACTGTTTGAATCCCACCTCTGGTACTATCTCACATGTAACAGTTCTTCCTGCTCATCTGCTTCACTTTGGATCCACCATCTTTTCTCCACAAGCTAACTAAAAAAACAATCACGACACTGTACAGTTAGTCCTCAACTTACAACAATTCACTTAGTAACCGTTCAAAGTTACGGCACTGAAAACTACAACGTGACCATTTTTCACACTTACGACCATCGCAGCCTACCCATGGTCACATGATTTACATTCAAAAGGTTGACAACTGACTCACATTTATGACGGTGGCAGTGTCCCGGGATGATCATGTGATCCCCTTTTGCAACCTTCTGAAAAGCAAAGTCAGTGAGGAAAACCAGATTCGCTTAATAACCGTGTTACTAATTTAACAACTATGGTGATTCACTTAAGAATCGTGGCAAGAAAAATGGGGCAAAACCCACTTCACAAATTTCTCACTTACCAACATAAATTTTGGGCTCAATTGTGGTCATAAGTTGAAGACTATCTGTATTACAGTCTTGATTATTCTTATTTTTCCTTTTTAAATACGGTAATATCCTTTCTGATTTAATTATCATTTGGCATCCTTTCCCCTTCATCTCCTGCCATCATTGTGATACTATGGGTATGAGATATTCCAAACCTGTTCATGGTGCTGAAGCTTTGGGGTACCAGAACTGGGCTTCAAATTAGCCTTTCCTATTAGTGGTGGAATTCAAATTTTTTTACTACTGGTTCTGTAGGCGTGGCTTGGTGGGCCTGGCTGAGGGGTCATGTGACTGGGTGGGCAGTTTCTGTAAGCAGGGCAATAAAGATTAGGCTAGAAACAACACCAGAATGGTTTTTTCCTGCCTTCCTTACAGGATTAACCCTGTAAAGTGGAAAAAAAAACCCACCAAGATTTCTTCTGACAACCGGTTCACTATACTGCTTAGAAATTTTACTACCGGTTCTGGCGAACCTGCTAGAACCTGCTAAATTTCACCTCTGTTTTCTTTGCACCTATCTAGTAGTCCTCTGGATTTTTATCACTCATGTTTGGTAGTTCCAGCTTACTCTGAAAGAAATAGGAATAGGAATTCAGATTGTGAGCACTTGCACATCAAGCATAATCGCTTTTGTTTCCATATCTTTTCCTGAATTCTTAGACCATGGTTTAACATGATGCACGAGCCAAGTTGCCTTAAATGTTACATATCATAACGAAGGACAATCGAAGAGACTCATTCACCTTGTTCGACATGGGGCACAGCTAATTCTTATATTCTGTTCAGGAGATGGGTTCACATGTAGAGCTGGACACAAGAGCAATACTGAGCATTACTCATTTCTAACCTTAATCCTTTCCAGTTTTCTCCTGCCATATCTCATTTCTCCCTACTTTACCTACTGTTCTGCAATGATGTTAAAGAGCTTATGCCTGGTATGGGAGCAGGTCTCCCATATCCCTTCCCTTCCACTTATAATTAATTTGTAAGCTTTCTATTTAATTCCACACCAAGCAGAGGTTCCTTTTTAACTATAGGCTTCATACTGAATGGCGCTTTGTCTTCTTATATTAATATATTCTTTCCTATAAAATTTGTCCCTTTCTCACCAGCAGTCTTAAGTTTGGATCTGCATTTTCCTCTCTGTTCTTTCTTATACATGGAATGTCTCCCAAGGGATTCATTATGGATATTTCTCTCCTTCCCTCCCCTCCATCTCCCCCCACCCTTCAGTGAAACCTTTGGTTTATCACCCCAAAATGCATAGGTTAAAGAAAATCATTCTGCACTTACCACAAACTCACACCTCCCTATACCTCGTTTGAAAAGCTAAGATCTCATAATATTGATGCCTGGATTCAAGATAGTGGAAGTGAATTGTTAAGACAACAGTAAGCTTTTAACCTCCCTAATGGACAATTTTGTCTGCTGTATCTCAGAAATGTACAGTGTGATTCAGCTTGAATTTTCATGGTGAGTTTTTACATTGCTTTTGGATGTTGTTCACATATGTTATATTATTAAAAGTCCAAAGAAAAGAAAATCAAATAACGTCATTAGCTGCAATAGCAAATATTATAGTCCCTTTTGCTTTCTTTTCATTGACGGGCATTTACATCTGAGTGACCTTTCAACTATGCGCATGTTTGTAATTAATGCAATTACAAACCAGGGATCTGCTCCCAAAACACAAAAAGGAAAATAGGAAAACAAAAGATAAAACATTATCAATCCTATGGTTTCAATTAAAACAGTGTTTTGTTTTCATGCAAGCAGTAAATTAGATAAATTACTTCACATCTGTTATCACAACAGAAAATGTGCATGCTGTAATAAGTCAGCATTTGCATGCGTTCCTTTTCGCCCAGTTTCTGGAACTTTATAAGCTCAAGATCAATACCTTGATTTATTTGTCTTTAGTGTATTAATTCACTGGGGTGTTTTTTTAACTAACTTGATTTAGAGCATCTTATAGAATGAAGTCCAAAACTCAAAGCATTTGTCTGTTTGTCTACCTCCTCTGCTTGGAAAACCGTGGGGAAATTTAATAAGCTGTATAGAAAGCATCTGTATCTGTCTGAGGGAGATGGTTGGTTGAGAAATACGAAGAATGAATGAATAGACGGACAGAAGGATACACACACAGATAGACAGACAAACAAACAAACAAACAATTTTAACTTTGGGCAGGAAGACTACAGCCAGTCTTGTGTTTCCTCTTGTCTTGTCTTGAATGCCTATAATTAAAAAAATTCCCCTGCATTATATCCAGGGGTGCGAAGATTCAGTGGTTAAAGATGCTGAGCTTGTCAGTTGGAAAGCTGATGGCCAAGGTTCGAAACCTGAGCACCGTGATGGAGTGAGCTCCTGTTCCTGCCCAGCTAGCAGTTTGAAAGCATGCAAATGCAAATAAATAAACAGATACCACTTTGGTGGGAAGGTAAACAGCATTCTGTGCGCCTCGATATATCATCATGCTGATCACATGACCACAGAAATGTCTTTGGACAACACCATCTGGGAAAGGAAGCTGGGCTTTGTAATCACCTTCCTGACCTGCTACAGCATATATCTATGGCCGTATTCCCATATGTCATAATATTGTGACCACAAGCATTCTGGTTTAATGGTTACCAAGAACGCGATTATCTATGTCACACAATATTAAGAAGAAATGGACTAGAATTGGGCATCTTTGGATAACCCCAGTAAACGATTTGCATTGCTAAAGGCTGGAGTATTGTTGGAGATTTCTGGGCCAGAGGAATGCTCTCGGTTTATTGACCCTCCTTCAAAGTGTGGAGAATATTATAAGAGCATGTCTCTGATAAATCAACTCTTTACTGGCCAGAATCTGGCATTTGCTTTCTTGAGATGGCCCTTTGGCAGTTTCATTAAATTTTGGGTCCTAAGGAATTTTTATTGAGGTTTGGGTTGGTTTGCCTTTGCATTTGAACTATCAAGGGTACTTTGAGCAATATACGTTTACCTTTACTATCCTTGACCATGACCCAGGAGATGACGAGAAATTATTATGTATAGTATTACTAATGTGTCTCATTGAGTGCACTGGATCTCTTCTAAGGATGGCTCCATTTGGAACTAATGTACTGTAAATTGTCTTTTTAAAAACTTTGCTAGAGATTATCATTCTAAATAAACCCTATAATGATACATACATACAATCAGAATCATACATACATAAAATCAGAATCATACATACATAAAATAAAAAAGGGCGTAAAGACCCAAAATCAATTATAATTTAATTTGGCTGCCATAGGTTGTAAATAATTTTTTAGATAAACAACATGATCAAGTAACAACAGATCCCACTTCCCCCCATTCTGTCCCCACCCTCCTCACATGTCCTTAATTTTTGCTTTAATTTATTTATGTTTTAATGTATATGTGTTGATACATTTTTATGACTGTAAGTTGTTCAGAATTACCCTATGATAAAATGGATAGCCAATAAATTTTATAAGTAAATAAATGATTGAAATAAATGCCTATTGAGCAATGTCTCAAAGACCAGAACAGATTAAATGGATAATTTGTTGGTAGAGATGGGGAAATTTGTTACTAAACAGCTTGAAAATGTAGCAATTCAGGCTTAGTCCATAATGTGGATTTATTTTATTTTTTTCCATTTCCAAAATTACATCATTACCTCTTTTAAAAGGATTAAAAATGTATACATTGTACAGTTGAAGTGGCCTCATTGTAAGCTGAAAATAAAGTGTGACTACATGGTTGAAAAGAATAGAGGAAAAGATAAACAGAAAAATAATGAGATTTGGAAAAAGGTAATGTATTCTAGAAGTTTAGAAAATCGAAATGAAAGAAGTATGGGTGACAGAAAGAAAGTAATGGCACAAAATACAATGTTGAAAAGAGACAAGAGTGAAGTTTTTAATAATAAAGGAATTGGAAAATATTAGATTTAATGGAGAGAGGGCACAGTGCTTTACTTTTTAAATAGTCAGAATCTATGAATCCATAGCCTCGAACTACTAGAACTTTGGGGAGAGTCAAAAGACAAGAAAACAGTGATGTAAATGACAGTTATGAAACCAAGGCATATGAAAAATTGTGATAATAATTAGGTTCCAAAAAACCTAAATAACTTCGGCTTAAAGAATGAAACAAAAAGGCTAGCATAAATACAAATAGCAGGTGGGCAAAAAATAGGAATAAAAACATCGCCCTTTCTAACATGAAGAAATAGAAGAGTAATTGGAAAACAGATCAGAAACTCAAAATGGGGGGGGGGGGGAATCTGCTAACAGATGGAACTTGAACCATGACTGTTCAGCAGCATGAACATACAAGCAGAGGAGGCATAATCTGAGGAACAAGCCAAGGCTGAGCAGAGAAAAAAAATGATAAAAATGAGAGAAACAAAATAAGAATCACAAATAGAATCCAAAGAAGAATTAGAAAGCTGTAGCATTAAAGGGAAGAACAGATCTAGGATAGCAAAATCATCCCTCATCAACATCATCATCACTGTCAAGTATTCAGGATTTATGAACATTTTTAAAAAAATAAATAGTCAAGAGTATCAAGGCAATCAATATATCATTATAAAAAGGTTTCAATTTTTTTTGGAAATCGGAAAAGTGACATTTCTAATGTAAATTTAAGATATTTAGTATGAATAGTAAAGGTATAGTAGTATAAATATGGAATAGTAGGCCATAATCGCTATTGTAAACCTATTAAGAGATTATGCAACAGATATTTACATGTTACTGAAAATAGTTATTACTGATAGAATATAATCAAATCTCAAGCATTGACAGTATAACTTCCTTGTTTTCAGTGAAGACAGTATTATTCCATTGAATCTTTGATCCTAGCTATATATCGGCACCCTCTGACTAATGACAGGAATACAACTGCATCAATTTCATTTTATTTTATACAGCATTATTTATTGACTTTTATACTGTACATTACCCAGTCTCTTAGGATTTGGGTGGGATTGAAATTTGTTTATCACATAAGTACATTTTTTTAAAAAAAAAATCAACCTAAACAAAACGCACTGTTGCAAGTTGCAATGTTTTCATGAATACAGGTCAGTATTTAGATGCATAGAAGATATATTATCATGAACTACAACATAAGAAATAGGAAACAAGTGTGATGGACTGCAGTTTCCCAGGAAGAAGGGAGCACATTCCAGAAAGCTAAGGGAGGGTGGGGGGAGGCAGACAAGAGGCAGCATAGCTGGTTAGCAAACAGAAAGGGTAAGAATGGCCCTTCCCTAAAATCTTCCAGGGTATATGAATTAGAGTGAGAATAGTAAGGATTTAGTCTGGCAAGATTCTGTCTATTGTATGTAAACAAATAAAGATTTGAATTCTGAATTTTGTCATCTTTGAGCTTAGCCTGACAATAGTTCCTTACAGGAGATAACCCATAACAATCTGCCCCAACCTGGATTGTTTGTGTGTTTGTTTGTTTGTTTATTGAGAGAATTTATATGACTGCCCACTTGATGTCAATGACTCCAGGCAGCATACAAAAAGTTGTAATTGCAGTAACCCAGTGTTTCTCAACTTCAGCTTTAAGTAATGTGGATTTCAACAGAATGCTGGGAGTTGACACGTTTAGAATCCCAGGTTGGAGAAGTCTGCTCCAATCATTGGCCTCTCCTAACACAGAGATGTCAAAGTCGATTTCATTGAGGGCCACATCAGGCTTGTCTTTGACCTCAGGGGGCTAGGGATGGGCCTGGCGGGGGGTGGGGGCTGACCAGGGTGGGTGTGGCCAGCTCAATGTCCATTTTCATCTGTGACAGCTTCCTGCAACCCTCTGCCAGCAAAAATTGAGCTCCAAGCTCTGTTTTCACTGGCAGAGGCATCATGGGCCAGTCCTTCGTGTTTCCAGGGCAGCCCCGTGGGTCTGATCTAAGTACCCGTGGGCCAGATCCAGTCCGCAGGCCTTGAGTTTGACACCCCTGCCCTAGCAGTTCCTTCCAGGGAAGGCTTATACTTTCTCCTGTTCTTCTGACACCTGAAGGAATGGGATGCTTTCCATTTCAGGACTCAGTGGCACAGAAATATTACTTTCCACTCATGAGCCACTTGGCTTCTATTCTCTCTGGATAGCTACTTAAAATAGGACTACACATGTTAACATATTATGCTGGGAAAAAAAAGAGAACAACTATTTCAGTTTCTGTCAACACTAATTAGCACATGATGTACAGCCACCTGGCACCTTTTGTCAGAAAATGTTATAAATATATCCACATTCTCTTTCTTTAAATGAAAGACTATAAAGACATATAGAAGTGGGAAAGAAGATGTGGCTTGATAATATGTTTGCTTCTTTTGCAACACTGTATATGTTTGTTTATATTTTTGCTCTTTGTGAGAGATGCTGTAGCCATTTATGAAGTTTCAGGATGCTTGCAATAATATGAGCATCCTATCATTTTTGCATATCAGATATATAATTGACTTAATTGTGCATAACTCTCTCTTTAAGGTATAGATTTTTGCTCTTTGCGAGAGATGCTGTAGCCATTTATGAAGTTTCAGGATGCTTGCAATAATATGACCATCTTATCATTTTTGCATATCAGATATATACTTGACTTAATTGTGCATAACTCCCTCTTTAAGATACAGATCTAACTCAACTATGCATCATGCCTTAAAAGAAAAAGCAGAAATCTAGCATAACTGCCTGTTTTTTTTTTAAAAAAGCTGATATCTTGTTAATTGTATATTGTTCTCCCTTTGCCAATTTAAATAATCATTGTGCATCATATGCACAATTGTTAGCTGCACAACAGCTTGTCCAATGAGTCACTAATTTTCTCAGAAGCTGGGATTTCAGCATGAACAGTTTTTTGTGGCAGATTTTAGTCCTAGAATAGATCTGGATGGCTACTAGATGGCAGGAAGGAGATTAGATATTTTAAACATGTTACTGGTCATCAAGAACAGGGGTCTCCAACCTTGGCAACTTTAAGACTTGTAGACTTCAACTCCCAGAATTCTTCAGCCAGCAAAGCTGGTTGAGGAATTCTGGGAGTTAAAGTCCAGAAGTTTTAAAGTTGTCAAGGTTGGAGACCACGGATCTAGAAGCCATCTACAGTTTTGCAGCCCATGAACATACTAGGAACTAACATCTTGTAATGGGCTGTGATCATAACCTGGAGGAAAAGGAAGAAAAGGAGGAAGAGCAACATTCAAGGCAATAATCAGATAAAAGAAATCTCAGCTCAAAGCAGGAATGGCATTTTAGAACGTGTCTCAGATTTTGGCCTTCCTTAGTTGTCTGTAAGATAAACGCAGAGGAGAGAGCATTCAGAATTTCAAGCATCTGTTACTGTAACCCTGTAATAAAAGTAATTTTACTATTCATGATTTTGGTGTCCAAATCTAGTCTGAAGAGCTAGCATAACTGCAGTATTTTGTCTCTCCAGAATTAAGCGTCAATTCACAGATTAACAGCCTTACATGTGCTTATACTGTATATTCCAGAAACTGATGAATGTTTGGGACACTTATGTGTTAAGTTATAATGTCACCATAATCCTCTCATGTGCTTTCATTTAGAAAAAAAGATTAATGTCTTCCATAGCTCAGCTTGTTTCTTCATTTCTGAGAGCATGATAATTGAAAGGATGATTGTTTTGGATGAAAACAATGATTCCCTCAGTTAGAAAAAAATGTCAGTTTTTATAATTCATTCCCTCCTCCCCACAGTTAACTGAGTCTGATGAGAATAGATAGGATTTCAGGACGATAGTCTTATTTTTTAATAATTAAAAGGACTAGATTTCCAAGAGATTGGTATCTTGGTTCGCCCAGCCTTCAGCAAGTCTCTCTTGTGTTTTGTTCCTACATTGTGTGCAGTTGGTTGTCATGTAGGCTGCGATATCAAACAGGTTGCCTAGATCTTTCTCTATGATGATTGTGCATTATTCTTTCAGTGAAAAATCCAGTGAATGCCAACAGTCCATTTCTGGTTGGTTTGTCTAAACCCTCTGACTGAGGGGTCTTATGGAGTCCTTATCAGTTTCTTACTCTTTGGATAACAGAGTGAAAATCGACCATCATATAGTGCAAAGGTGCCAGAAAGAGATGTAAGAAACTATTTTTAACATTTCACATAAGGTGCTCTTTCTAAATTCATGAGGAGGAATACACAGATAGGAATCCTGGAATTACTGACAAGAAGCTTGATGGCACTTTATATGGAAAATATCCCTGTGCATTCTCTAGTGTCTCTAAATAAGGCTGGAAAATCCCTTGGCTGGAAAATCCCTTGATCATGAAGAACTGAAGAGGATCACAACAGAGGCACTTCAATGAAACAATGGTTGGGCTTGATACTGTTGGAAGCAAAAGATCCCATGCGTTCTCTTTGATAAAGTCGGCGCGATGGACAAAATGAGAAAATGGGAAAGCAAGCTTCTTGGAAAGGAGGTTTCTGTATTTCAGAAGTCAGAAACTGCAGTGACAACAGCATTGGATTCCGGATCAGCTGGCAACCTGATCTGGTAAGTGGGCAGACTTTTATATTATTTTGCGACTGTATGATTGAGATTTCTGGGCTTGTTGGGCAATAACTTCAATTGTGTGTCTTTGATTACTCTAATTGATGTGGCTTTGTTTCTATTGTGGCTGGGAGGTCATGCCCTATCTTTGAGGCAGGTTGGTAAAATTAAGATTTAAGGTGTCTTTCCTGCTTTTTTAATCTGATCAATTCCAACCTTCTGTGAAGGCTGTAGCTGAAGGCGTTTTTGTTTCTGAATGGAACAGTTTGTGAAACTAAACTATCCATTCATTTGAGTGGGTTTACTTCAGGGAATGTTTTTTTCTCTTGGGGGGGTCATTACTTTGCTAATATGGGGGGGGTTCCTTATATTGAAAGGGGTGAGCCTCCCAACAATACTAAACCTTCCGTTGCTTTTCTTTTTCTCCCACTTCTCAAATATATTAATTTATTGCTATAACTGCTGTTGGAAGAATATTTTTTTAATTTTGATGACTTGCCTTCCAACATTATTTAAGTCTGTTGAATTCCCAAAAGGATTTTGGACATGGAAAGGAAGCCATTGCCTCATAACAAATCACCCAGAATATAATCTGCTGCTGCTGTTCTCCCAGTGTTCATTTTCCTGTCCTCCCACTTCTTGTTTTTATGCTGTAATGGTAAAGGTTTCTTCTGTCCAGTCATGTCCAATTCTAGGGGGTGGTGCTCATTTCCATTTCTTAGCTGGGGGAACCAGCATTGTCCAAAGTCACTTCCGTGGTCATGTGGCTAGCATGACTATACCTTCCCATCAAAGTGGTACTTATTTATCTACTCATATTTGCATGCTTTTGAACTGCTAGGAGCAAGGACAGGAGCTCATTCCATCACGCAGCACTTCAGTCTCAAATCTGGGCTTTTAGCTTTCCAGCTAATAAACTCAGCATCTTTAATCACTGAGCTGTTGCGCCACCCCCCCTTTTTTTTGCTGTACTTATTGGGAAATATTTCTATAGATAAGAAAGTCCCTCATTTTTGACCTGGGAAAAATGTACGTAGCTTGTAGCTCTTTATTCTTACTATTATTTCAAAATTTAACTTTAAAACCCAAGGAATTGCAACTTCTTCTCCCTATTCCCTATTTAGATTACAGGTACTTCTCAAGTTACAAATGTAATGGAGCCTGCCCATTCGATTTGTAACCCGAAGATTCGTGGGAGTGAATCTCGTACCTTGAACAAGATCACTCCCCCTTTTGCCCAAGCATTTGCTAATCGAATGTGAGGCTCATTAAGTGCAAGTTAAGATCTAGCAAGCAATCTCCTCTCCAACTTGTGCACACCTCCACAGTTCTGTTCGCACTTCTGCAGGCCTCCCCCAGCCTATTGCAGATCAAAATGGAGCCTCCAGGGGCCAAATCTAGCCCTCAGATGCTTTGTTCGGCCCTCTGTGGACCTCCCCCAGCCCATTGCAAGCCAAAATGGAGCCTCTGAGGGCTGGATATGAACTCCAGTGGCAGGATCCGATCCTCCGAGGCTCTATTTGGCTCTCTGGTGGGCCTCTCACAGAGGGTCAAACAAAGCCTTGGAGGCCAGATCTGGACCCCAAAGGCTCCATTTCAGCCTGCAACAGGCCGGGGAGGCCCCTGAATGGCAGAACGGGGCTTCTGAGGGATGGATCCACCCCTCAGAAACCCCATTTTGGCTGGCAATGTTGACAGACCCTCTGCGGTTGTTCGTAATGGCAAACAACTGCCATAGTGCTGCAAGATTCATAGTTTTGGGCCTTGTTTGGAAATGCTAGGGGGTGCTGATTGTGTAACTTTGAACATTCGTTAAGGAAACGCTCGTAATCTGGAGATTACCAGTACTTAAAATTATGTCTCAAAAACCATTGTGATTGTACAGTATTCTAAGTTAAATAGTAGTGGCGAGCTCTGTGAATCTTTGTATTGTGCAAACCCAGCCAATAGTTCTCTGCAGGACAAATCTGGACAATTAAGTTAATAAATTATAGTTATATAGAGTTTTTATTAATGTACTGTGGAAGAATATAAATTATTTGATCCAGTTAGAAAGTTGCCATTGGTGAAAAGGAAGAAAGCTGTTTCTGTCATCCCTGCAACAACACATTAACCCAAAATTCACTAACCACAGTTTAAGCCTTCTGCTCAGAATAGTCAACTCAGAAGAGTCAGTTTGTGATTGCAAATCCAGAAAAAAGACTTAATTCTATAAACCATGTTTAACTAGGGAATAAACATAAGGGAAAAGCAGCCAAAATCTGCTTTGGAGGAGATTCAGATTGGTAAAATCACAAATAAATGGGAAGAGAAAGAAAGATTAGCAAATAATCCCCTCTCTTGATCTGGCAGAACCTCTTTTCAGTGAAATGGTACTAACTTGTAGTTAAAATTTAAACAGGATTTATACACTACACTTCATATACATTAACCCGCACACCATGGTAAGGCCCAGATGAGCCATATCTTGTATTAGCATATGTATGAAGCCAATAAGTCTCCTGCCTTACTCTGGGATTAAACATTGTGGAGTTGTTGGCTCAAAAGGATCAGATTCTGAGTAAAATCAGGATATATTTAACCAGCAATGTACTTGTAGAGAATTATTAAACTGAAGAACCCTACAAATCTCCAAGGCTAGAATTTCTAAAGAGGAAATGGAAGAGACAAGTTGTTATTTGTATAAATGAGAGAAGATCTATTAGCTGTTACTGTCATCCTGCATATAGGAAATTACTGAAATTATTTTATACAGCTTTTGGACAATAACTTTTCTGAATGGCAGTTTCCTAATAACATTTATAAACTTGGCTAAATGAAGATTCTTCCTCTTCTGGTTTGAACATTTAGCATTTCTAAAATTAGAGTTTACATAGAGAATGCAATACAAACAAAGCAATTTCTGCGTTGCTTAAAATAAATAAGGGTCATTTGAACTGTTCTAGTTCAAAGCCAATGTTCCTTGTTAATAAAGACTTGCAATATCAATGCCAGCACTTTTAAATAGCCCTTTTCGGTGTAGAAAATTTTGGGGTGGACTGAATGTTGTTTTCATTAGATCAAGTACATTTTAGGGAAGGCTATTTCCTGACAATTGAATTTAAAAACAAAACACTGAATGATCAAATCCATTCATAAAACCTCCTTATTTAAAACTTCATAAACTAATGCTGAAAAACATTTGATTGCATTGAGCAAAGGCTCTCTCAGCCAAGCCCTAAATAAATCGTAGCTGGAAATGCTTGTGTTGAATGAAACAGGATAGTGGAGCATAGTAAAAATGGGTATTACAAGAAGTTCAGTTGGACATCATTTTCCAGCTTAATTCCTAAAATGAAGTTAGCTCATTAGATTTCCTGTATTCATGCGTCACCAATTTTCCATCTTTTCCCCTTTCTGGTTCATTTTTAACATCTTCAAAAAAGGGAAAACACTCAGTAGGAGAAGTTTTTGCAGCATCCTGGGAAGAAGGCACCAGTTTTGACTTTCACTGTGTTAAGGCACAGTGAAAACCTGAGTACTTTTCTCCAGCCTCAGCTTTCTCAAGGTTTGCTAACTTGTGGGTGAAACCTGTGAAGTACAATAAAAAGCCTAATTTCCATAGCATGGTTCTAACTAGATTTGATTTTCCCTGATTTAGAATACCAGGGTAGTTTCCATTGCAGCATCCAGAATTTCTAGCCTGTGTAGCTACTAAGTAAACTGATCAGATCTGAGCTGCAAAAATTCATACAACCATTAGATGGCAGCAGACAGACAACTCTTGATATTTAATGGTCATCCAAGTTTTTGCATTCCAATTTTAGCAGCCCTATTATAGAGTGTTCTTTTTATAGATTATGGATTCTAATTACCTAATTTACATGAGAAAAATATTACTTGCAGGTGCTCTTATTCAACAGTTGGAAGTCAGCTACCCAGTGGGCCAAGGCAGGAAACAGATTTTACAGGTTTGTGTGGAATTCTATTTTAGGGATAAAGGCTGTAGCACCCTTTTTCAGCTGGTGATTAAAATAAATGTTTTTTCAACTTTGCACATTCACTATGGCATGAAAGCTTACGGTCATGATTCATGACTGCTGGTTTGCCATTTTGTAGTATATGTTGTAAACATGGTGGACTGTACAGATTACAAGGAATTGCTAGATAAACTTCTACTATTTTGGTTATGAATCTATTTTCTAATTCATGAGTACCACAATCAACAATGCTGTAAGAAGTATTTGTTTTCACACTTTCCTTCAAAATATACAGTACCATTATTTATTGTCATTTTGTGTGTGTTCAAGTTTACTAAAATACTTTGTCAATAGATTCAGATCTTACTTGGCTACTTCAAAAAGATATTGGAAAGAATGCATTAACTGATGCTTTTATCATCATAGTTTTCTATCCTAACAGACATGTTATACATGCATCTTTAAAATATCTTAGTACTTTCAATAGAAAAAAAGAACTAATGGTCTAATTGTGTAACCCAATAGTTTCAGTTTCAAAATGATCAAATTCTTCAAAAGGGAAAAGTATACTGATTAATTTGTGTCTGGAAATAATGTCTTCTTTGTCTGGATATACACCCATAATTGAATGTATCTGATCCATTGTGAAGTAATAGGTGTGTCAAAGAAATGCCTTTATCAGTTTGATAAACATGCCCCTTTTAAAAAATATGCAGCCTATGTGAAAACAAAATATTTCTTTGCTTCAGATGCACCAGAATTGCATGTATTGTAGACAAGTGGAATTGGCAAAGTAGTAAGGAAACAAAATGTTTTAGTCTCAAGTTTTTTGTTTGTTTATATTAAAGCTTGAATGATATCGGAAGTGCTTTTCATGCTAAATCCTCCATCATATAACAGCAATTATCTTGTCAAATTTTGACAGTCAGTCAATGTTAACAAATTTTTAGATGTTACACTTTGAATACTTTGTGAGTGAAGCTCTAAACAGTCAATTATTTTTCTGTTGGTTTCAGGTTTGCGAGATAAAAATCTGATGCAGCAGTCAAAAGTATCTAGAGCTGTGTTCTCTGACCTGTAGCTTGTAAATGTGTTAGACTGCAATTCCCATATTCCTCCCTTCAATGTGAGCAGAGATTCAGTCCAATCTGGGAACTTGTAATACAACACATCTTGAGATCTTAAGACTTAAGAAGAATGAGTCATTCTAATGACTCAGGAAAAAGTAGTCTTCAGTTGATGGAAAATATTACAAAAAGATGTAGATAAGAGCATGAAGGAAATATCAAAGTGAAAGGTCAAAGTGAAATAAAGAGACATATTGGAAATTATAGATTATATAGCCAGTTTGGTCTAGAGCAGTGGTTCTTAATCTGTGGTCCTTGGACCCCTGTGGGGCTGCAATGTCATCACAAGAGGTCCAGGAAGACTTGAAGAAATGTTATGATTTAAATCTTCAGTTAAATCTTGGGGATCCATGGCCATGGTCCATGGCCATAAAAGGTATTTAAAGGGAGTCTGTGGTGAAGAAAAGTTTGAGAACCTCTGGTCACAAGGTACCAAGGTAGAAAACTGGTGACTGTGAATTCTAGTTCCACCTTAGCCATGAAAGTCAACTGGGTGATTTTGGGCCAGTCATGTTCACTTAGTACAACTGACTTCACAGGGTTGTGGGAAAAATAGGAGGAAGAAGATATATGTTGGATAGATGTTTGCCGCCTTCAGTTATTTGTAAAAATAATAAAGATAAATGTTATTTTTTTCATTTAGTGGAAGAAAAATGAAGGCCAGCTTCCAGAACTGAAAGTTGTTTCTTAAATATTATCTTTAACCCCAGAGATGGGATTCAGCTGATTCACACCGGTTCAGTAGAACCTGTAGCTAAATTTTTGTGGAGTTTGGTGAACCGGATGAATAACCTTCCTCCCCTGCCCCAACTGCCACCCCCAAATTGCATTGATAAAAGGGGGAAGATGACTAAGTGAGGGGCAGGAAACCCTGCCATGCCTGGCGATGGAGGGAGAAGAGACGGCAAGAGGAGTCCTGTCTTACTGCATGCTCCTCGAAGAAAGGCAGTGGCAGCCCAACCGCTTCCCTACTCCATCCTCTCCAGCACTGGAAGCCAACTGTCAGCCATGTGCCCAGTTACCCAGTCATGCAGTGGTGGGATTCAAATAATTGAACAACTGGTTCTCTGCCCTAATGACCAGCTGAACCAGCAGTTCTCTGAACTGCTTAGAAAGATAACAACTGGTTCTAGTGAATAGGTGCGAACTGGTTGAATCCTACCTCTGCATTCATCCCTATCTCTATCTGTGTCTCTGGGCTCACCCAGTGCCACAGTCCACCATGCGGGAATCACCCTGCCATCCTACATGGGTTTGAGACACCACTGAGGAAAGGTGCCAATGACCCCACAGGTCTTTCTCTCCTCCTTCTACTCTGAGGGAGTGAGGGCACCAGTTCTACAAAGGAGTGAGTCACTCCTTTACCCCAATCATGGCTTTTCTCCCACTCTGCTGCACAGCCCTGGTGAGGAAGCTCAAGATGGCCACCTCATCCATCACTTTCTCCTTCTCTGAACACGGGCATGGGAGGGACACCACAGAAAGAGGCCGACCAGGCATGCATATCAAACCAGGGGCCTTTAGGAGAAGTACACTGTTTGAGGGTGGAAAAGAAACACGGGCGGACACTGCTCTCACATTTCTTCTTTCACTTTGTTGGGGCTGGAGGTGCTTGCTGCCCTGAGTCGCATTACCTGGCTTGCATTACCGAGACCTGGGTGGGCCCGGAGGGGGGTGTCCCTCTGGTTGAACTTTGCCCTCCTGGGTTT
>JAEANM010008039.1:0-17286 GCA_017656035.1 Myanophis thanlyinensis | reverse complement strand
TTGATTTTGAATTTGAATTTGAATTTGAATTACTGATGGTAATGTATATGTTTTGTCAATTGGTACATGGGGCATTGTTAATATTGACTAGGAAAAATGCAAAATCCTTTTTATATCTTTAATTCTTGCATATAATTTGCTTACACGAACCCAAGCAATTCTATGCCCTGAAACAAGACATGGTAGTAACAAAGATTTAGCCTGAAATAACAATAAACATGCTATTTGGCCCCACCCCTTTTTTTACACAACCTCATAGTTGTGACCTCTAACTTGATTCCCTTTCTCCAACTCCAGTTGTTCCTGCATTTAGGAATTTAAGAACGGCTTCCAAAGGACAGTGACCGCTGAGATCACATAAAGCTTATAATAAACTATTTTTAATTTCCTCTCGTGTCTATTAAGATAAGAGGAGGATAGATCCCAGAGCTGCAATTGTTTCTCAAAGTCTTCTCTGATTCACTGTTGTCAAAAATGAAACAAACAGTGCCATTCTCTTCCACAAAATACAGTTATAATATACATACTAATAGGTTTATACAATTTGCAAAGGGAAAACCTCTCTCACACACTTTCTCAAAAACAAGAGGGAAATCTATAAGCACAATGATGGAACCTATCAATACTTACATTGGAAGAATGGATAGTAAAACTGATGGAAGAGACAGAGATGGAGAAATTTATAGCTTTATTAAAGAAAAGACATTGACCAATTTTACTTGGAATCCACTTTTGGGATTTGTTTAGAATTATATGTGATTATGGAAGTGATGAAAAATTATTGCTAATTTTGGTTGGATGTATTTTTTAGTTGGAAGCCATTGTCTTTTCCTTTTTCCTTTTTCTTTTTTGCACTGTTAGCTTTTTTATGATTCTACCTTTCTTTTTTTTAACTTCCTTCGACTTCCTGCTTGCTAACTTTTTATTCGTGTTTTTAAAATGTAATAAAATATTTTATGAAAGAAGGAAAATGAAGAAAACACTGACATTGCTCATGTCTGTGACATGGTGCCAACCTCTTTGTCTCTTTGCCCTGAACCATTACATCTCTTGTCTTCCTTGCCACTGCTAAGTCAACCTTTGGAATCCTAAAGATTTCTGATCCTTGACTTTAAAATCCCTGACTGTTTTATTTTCTGCCAAAATGGCAAGAAATCTATCTATGTTCAGGTAACAATCCTAATGAATTATATCTTACTAGCAAACCCTGGTAGTTGTTCTGATTTTAACATGCCCTATTCTTCAGCTGACACTGATGCTTTTCAATATATGCTGAAGGATTTAAGTTGCACAATGCTTGGTTTGTGACTTTAGCATTCACATATTCCTCATTTATTACTACACAGTAAAGTTAGCTTTGCAAGATATTATTTGCTAATAAAGGGAAACAGCCAGAATAGATAGACTCAGCATTTGTTTACATAGACTACATTTAGCTTTAGCAGCTCATAAAAACCAGATATATCAAAACAGCCATTATTCTCCATGCAAAACTAGGTTTGAAAAGGGGCCTTGGAGTTCTGTGTAACAAACTCACAAAAAAATGGATCATCACAAAAAAAAAAGTTTTGAAGGTTTAATCCTTTTGCATTCTCATTAAATCTACCTTTTAACCTTTCTTACTTATATTTCTTTGAAATAGATTGTTAGACCCACAGTCTTTACCATATTCAACTGGGTTAGAAACTTTGGATTCAGTTAGCAGTTTCTATACTAGTATACAATTTTGTGGCAAGTATTTGTACAAACAACAAATTGTGCACTCTTGCACTATGCTGGAATGTGAGTTGTTATTGACAACTTGCTTCCTATAAAAATCAATGCTTCAGTAATTATTAGGATAGCACAAGAGTGTTAAGATCAAGAAATGCAGATTTATAACCTCACATTATGAAGCACCTCCAAATATAAAGCATGCCTGAATTTCTAGTTTTACTTTAGTGGTGGAAATAGAAAAAGAACGGGGGGAAATATAATCAAGAGTGTATTTTATGTTTTATGATTTTTAAACAGACATATAGAAAAGGTAATGTTACATTTAGGAGAGAAAAACATGCACAATATGGACAGAGATAGGACAAAGGCCAAGATACAAAAGTCAATAAAGTATAATGAATAATAGGTCAATAAAATCAGCATATTAAACAGTACAAAAATCTGATCAATTTGGAGATCAGTACTCTCAGTGGTGGTTACACTAAAAAAAAAGTTGATATGACTTTGATGATACCTTTTTACATGTATTACATGCAATTACTGCATCTACATTTTGCTAAATATAGCACTGAAAGTTTGCATAATTCAGGGACATAGTAGATTGAACTGATTCCTGAGGAAAAAGCAGATATGGGTTGCCTTAGTCATTGTCCTCCTCCTCCTTCCCCTTCAACTTGGTGAGTTTGCTTCAGAAAAAGGCCCACAAAGAGCAAAGAGTGGAACATTCCTGGCACATCCTTTCTATCATCAGACCTGTGTAAAAAAATATCATACTCTTTCCATGTTCTGATTTGCAAACTTCATACTTTCATTGTATCAAGAAGGTAGGAGACAAGAGCAAAAAGCAAGCTATTTTCCAGAGGGGGAAAGAGGTGGGGAAGAAATGCTCCATAATGGAAGGTGATATTGTGCAGTTATAGTTACTCCCCTGCTGTGTATATTACCAGGTACTATTGAGACACAGTGCTACTACTGTGTGATTTTGAATAATTAATTACTAATTTTGAATAATTTTCAGAGGGCTTTTCGAAATAAGGAGAACTTTTGAAAAGGGATGTCAGAAGAGAAAAAAAGGAATCAGCAGCTTGAGCAGCAAATACAGAAATTTCAAAGAGTTGACAGTTATTTCACTACAGTGGACAGAAAGAGACCTGGTTCTCAGAATAATCAATCAGGCCCAGAGCTACCAAGGACAGCTACCTCTCCTGATTATATCAGGGTGAATAACTGCTATATATGAGAAGGTTACAGATCCTGAAATCCCAGAAGAAGAACATAAATACACAAAGCCCATTAATGATCTTAGTCTCTGGGGTTTCTTGAGTGAAGAAGAGAATTCATTCTGGCTATATATTTTAATGGTTTTGCATTCATATTAAATCTGTCCTTTTTTTCCTCCTTTGACACTCATATTTCATCCAAGTGCAGGGTTCTGATGAAATATGGTGCAGGGGCTTGCAGCTAAATCTGGTGAAAGATGTTAAAAGGAAATGGAAATGTTTACCCTAAAAAAGAGAAAGAAAATCCTACAATACAATCTAGACGTTGCTGTGCCAGGTTATCTGTTAAATTCTATGTATATGATTGATAAAAGTCTTGGTCACATTGTAATGTTTATCTGCGCTAACTTGTGTTTTTGCTGTGCTTATAGAAACTGAAATTACAAATTTTAATGCATTGTTTGCTGTCTAGAATCATCATGTTGAGATGAGCAAGCCAATCAATTTCCATAAGGGTAGGACAAGAACCAAGCGATGGAGGTGTTAGAAGAGAAGATCTAAATTCAAGGATTTTTTTTTTTTTCACAAAAAGAACCATTCATCAATAGAACATCCTACCACCTGGATCATGGGTATTTCATCAAGGATCATGTAAAAACCAAGGTTGGAGAACAATTTGTCTGGAATGGTATGAGGATTCCTGTGGGACAGAGGTTGGACCTCCAAGGTCTCTTCCAATTCTATGTTTTTATTAGTCATTGACTTGATGATGTAAGTTCCCTGAAAGTGTTAGCATTGGAACAACTCATTTGAAACTTCATTGAAGGCACTAAATTAAATATTATCCAAAGAATCAATTTCATCCAAAAGCAGATAAAATAGGAAAATATACAGATGAAAGTGGTTGATATACAGTACTCCCCTACAAGCATTTCTATACAAGCTCTTTGCAGTAACACCAACAGTTCCACTAGCTAATGATGTATTTAATGAATGGCAAAGCTATTAGAAAAAAAATCATGAGATCTGAAGAAATTCATTTACATATTTGACAAGGTAATGTGTGCGAATCTTCACATACTGGAATAGGAAAAGGAGCAAGAATACTAGGCACATATTCCTGACTGGTTTACTGAGGTTGTGTGCATATTACAACACATAGATTATATTTTTGGGAAAGTTGCTTTCAGTAAATGATAGCTTTCTCAGCTTGATAAAATTCACTGTTAAGTTTAATCCATTTCTTCCATATGAAACACTAGAAAGTATTCATGCTTTTCTAAAACAGAATGTGAAGACTCATCTAGACAAAAGCTAAAAAAAGTAAGAGAAACCATTTTAGAGAATTCGAGAAAAACAATATGGTTCAATTTGTTTGTTAACTCTATACCAGACCTTTCAAATTTAATGGAAATGCTAAAAAAAGTTTATTATTAGGATAATATCATGGCACAGAGCCCTGCTGGGTTTTGTTGTTTTGTTTTTTGTTTTGTTTTGTTTTGGCTAGAGCTTCTTCCAGGCTTACTACCAAGAAATGTTTTTAGGGGTGAGAAGAAGCCTTACACCCATTGCATGAGCTTTAAAGTGCATAGTATCTTTATCTTTCTCTGTGGACACTATTATATAGGATGGGAATGTAGGGATGATCACATAACTATTATACTGGCTACCTGCCACTTTCTAAAGCTTATGTCTTTAACTTTGAAGTAATGTACAATCACATTAGGTGCATGTATAACATGGATAACATGTAATTTGTGTTGCTTAGTATATATAATCTACTGAAATTCTCACCAAGCTTAACTTTAGTAAATTTGAAGGTGCTTCATGTTGATCACTTTCATTCTCAAGAAGACAGAAAAGAAAGCCAAATATCTATGTCTCTGTAGAACCTTTGATTCAAAAGTTTCCAAACACCTAAGATGGAAAGGTATGTTGCATAAATGTTTATAATCTTCACCAATCAATATTTTTGTTTCCTAATCCTTTTAAATCCATTATTGTGCTTTGGCAATGCAAAATACAGATCAAATGACTATTATTTAAAACATCATATAAGTATCATGCATATTTTATCACAAATTACTCTAGTATAACACATCTATTTTATTTTATACTATATCCCATGTCTCATATAAAATACATTGTTAGATATGTATTGCAAAAACCCTCTATGCGACTGTATAAAGAGGGTTTTTTTAGATGAATGCTTTTGACCTTCCTCAGATTAGAATATCAGGACAGTGAATGTATGGCCAATATGGTGCTCAATTATCTATGTAAAGGGTGTGAAGTTGGCTTCAGTAAGTGCTGAGGAGACACAATAATTCTGCTAATATGAGAGAACTGTTAAAAATGCAGCAAAAACTTCTAAGTAAAAGAGAACATTATATATATTTCATGTACTGGAATTCATTAAATGTTACTTGCCATTGACACTTGCCAAGGTGGAATACATTTGTATGCATTTTTCCTGCTATGTAACAACAAATATATATTTTTCTCTTCCTATATAAGTTATTCAAATCTTGGTGTTCTGATTTTATAGTAGCAAAATATCTGTCTCTCATTATGCAGAAAGGATGCGCAATGGTGACATCAGCCACAATTGAGGATTGTGATTCAGTTATCGATGTTCTTATTCTTGTTTATACTTGCAACAATGAAAAAGCTAATATTTTTCAGGCTAAAATAAAGAAAAAATAGTTTTTGTTCATGCTGCAACTTTACAATAATTTGTTAAACCAATTCTGCAAAACCAGCAAAGCTCTTACACCTCATTCTTTCACTTCTTGAAATAGCCCTGAGAAAGCTGTGATTGGAATTGAACGGAAAGTAAAAGAAAAGTTACCTGAAATAGACCACCAATAGGTGAATAAAAGACAAAAGGAAAAGAAATTCTAGTCAGTTATGGTGGTGCACCTGATTCTAAGGGGAGGCATTCTGAAAGACGCAACTTCAAATCATTTATTGCTCATTGATGGCTTTTGAAACCAACTTAAAGGGGAAAAATCTATTATATATGAAAAAGTTGCATAAACTTGTTCTTGTTTAATTCAGTTAGATGTCACAGGAAATCAGTCATATGAAGGCATAAAACTGTGATAATGCTAGTGTATATTTGGGAAATAAAACATTTATATGGATAAATCCAGCAATGTTATCCAAATAAATAACATTTCCAGGATTAGGATCTGTATCAAGTTATCATTAAAATTTCAAGTGGACTTTCCAAAATGTAGAAATAGTAAGATGGCTCTTGTGGAAGATGAACTGTAGACATAGAAAAAACAAAAAACTTCCAGCCTTAAGTATTATGTATATAGAAAATTGTAACTTTGTAATCTCTGAGTTGATAACACCACCAAAGACTTTATTTTCTAAAACTCACAAAAGAAAATATTTTAACTTTTATGTGGAATGCAAGGAAGATTATAGTGGGATATTTTTTTTCCCGTTGAGCAATATAACTACTCTCATGCTACTATCTCTGGAAAAAAAAATAGTAATAGTCTTTCAGCGAAGTCTAGTGTTTATAATGCAAATAGGGATTTTTTCCCCCCAGAAAACTGTTTTGTTAGATTATTAGTTTTCCATTACGTCTTTATCAAGTATATATGAAAAGGTTAAAACATTGTTTCTATTATTTCTTTATTATCCATTGGAATTTTAAAAAAAAATGTTCTGGGGTCTCAAACTTCCTACAGTTTAAGACCTTCACATATCTTAATCCACTGCTAAATCCAGGAGCATCACTGAGAGCTTTCTATGGCAGCGTCTTAAATGTGCCCTTTACTGTTCAGGACCCAATCGCTCTTGGATGCTCTTCTCCATAGCAATGAAACCCTGCAGAATTTCTAATGGATGGCACCACAGCAAATAACAATAATCAAAGCTGCAATAAATAAGCAATGCTGACCTAGAAGCTGGTTTTCTAACCTTGGAGTATGTGATTACTTTTCCAACAAATGATGCTTTCAGTTTTGGAGCAAATGTGATTTTTAGATAAGCAAACTACCTAATACAGGGAGAGGCAGATACATTCTTTAGAATAGCATTTGGCTGCAGACACTTCAGGAACCTTTGTATAAATAATACACAGTAGTCCAAATTCTAATGGGACTCAAATGCTAATACAATATATCATATATATGATATGTCAATGAATAACAAGGCTGGCTGAGTGATTGTGGGTGTATGTGTGTGCATAGTTAGGAGTTACTTTCTATGTTCATGAAATCTCATGTGGTTTAATTGTTTAAAATTTGTATTTAGATATTTTGCAATGAAAATGTTTCTTGGCAATTTAGCTTTCCATATATGGCATCTAAAGCAACTAAGATTTCACCTACACATGTAGTCCTCAACATACAAAGTTAATTCGGTGACCATTCAAAGTTACAACAGCACTAGGAAAAAAAATGATTTATGATCATTTTTCACACTTACAACCATTGGAGCATCCCCATGCTCATGTAATCAAAATTCAGCTGCTTGGCAACTGATTCATATTTATGATGATTGCAGAGTCCCGGGGTCATTGATCACCTTTTGCGACCTTCTGACAAGCAAAGTCAATGGGGAAGCCAGATTCACTTAACAACGGTGTCACTCATTTAACTGCAGTGATTTACTTAATGATTTTTGTGGTCAAAAAGATCATAAAATGGGGCAAAATTCACTTAAGAAATGTCTCACTTAGCAAAAGAAATTTTGGACTCAATTGTGTAATTCAGGACTACCTGTATATAAAGGTGTTCGTGTCTGTATGTGGAAATAGGAGAATCTGATAAAAAAAATGTAATGTAAATTATTTTCTCCAAAAATATTTTTTCCTGATTTTGGTTGATGTAATATTTAAAGATCCAGCTGTTGGGAGATAAGATCATCTAAACATATGTAGAGTTATGGAGATCTACAGCCTCTTCCTTAATCACAAAAAATAAATTCTGGAAATAAACTTTGATCTAGCTGTGCAGTGAAACCCACTTTTCATCCACACCTATGACCATCCAATCTCTTTAAATGCCTCCAATCCACCACTTCCTGAGGCTAACTGTTTCATTTGGTTGTTCCTGATATTCAAGTAAAATCTAATTCCTTGTATTTTGTGAATCTAACTGGATTCACATCCAATCCATCTCCAATCTAATTCCATTGTGTTTTGTCAAGAATTCTGCCTCATCTATTAGGAACATCCCTTCTGATACATGTTCTCTTCTCACAAGTTTTTACTTGCAGATTCCTTAGTTTGGTTGCTGTCTTCTAGAAACACTGGTTTGTCAATATGTTTTAAATAATACAATTCTCAAAACAAACAGCCTATTCTTCGGGCAGTCAAGACAATTTGCTTTCCTGTTTTTTTTTTTCACTTGCCTGTTTGGTTTAATTTTTTTTTTGGGGGGGGTTGGTTTTTTTGCAGTTGCTTAGTTGCTCATTGGGTTATCTTCTGCTTGTGATCTACCAAGATCTACCCAGACCTTTCTCACTCTCATTCTCCCCTTCTCAACCTATACTTACAGTATGTCTTTTATTTTTCCAATCCAAATTTTTAAAAATGCATTTATTCCACTTTAAATTCGTCCTGCTAGTTTCTACCCATTGTTTCAGCTTCTCAAAATTCTTTTAAACCCTGATACTATACTTTTAGGCATTTATTATATTTATATAATTTTCAGATTTACTAAATGATGCAATCATTATGTGAGTTGCATCACTGTGTGGTGGCACAATGGTTAGAATATGGTACTGTATGCTAATTCTGCTGATGCTGACTGCCCGAGTTTGGCAGTTCTATCCTCACCAACTCAAGGTTGACTCAGCCTTCCATCCTTCTGAGGTTGGTAATATGAGGATCCAGATTGTTGGGGGCATTATTCTGACTTTGTAAACCACTTAGAGAGTGCTGTAAAGCACCATGAAGTGATATATAATTCCAAGTATGATTGCTATCTGATTTAAAAAAAAATTGTCCCAATTGTTAAGTAAATCACCATGGTCATTAAGTGAATCTGGCTTCCTCCATTGACTTTGCTTGTCATAAAATTGCAAATGACAACTGAGTGACCCTTGGAATGTTGCAACTGTCATAAGTATATACCAGTTTTCAAGCATCTAAATTTGGATCATGCAACATTGGGGTTGCTGCAATAGTCATAAGTGCAAGAACTAGTCATATGTTTTTTTTTTCAGTGCCACTGTAACTTTGAATAGTTGTTAAATGAATGTTGGTAAATCAAGGACTACCTGTACTCATAAATAAGCTGCTTAACAACTGCTGCTTTCTTAACCAGCATCATGTTAACCTGACCAACAGTAGACCTTCTCACTATTCCTTTCCTTTTCCCAGTCCTCTAACACCAATATCCAGCTTTCTGTATTTGAAAACTGCTAAAAAGGGCCATTGAAATAACATCTACAAGCTTCCTCAACAATCTCAGATGCAATTGGTCTAGTGCTGGGAACTGGAAAATGTAAGCCCTGGAAAATTCATTCATAGTAATCAGAAACTCCTACCCATTTATTTATCACAAGTTCCATTTGAAGATAGTTCCCTTTTTTTTTTAATTTTTTTTTGGGGGGGGGGGGAGAATCAAAAGCGCAGGCATATCCTTTCCCTGTCAGCTGTTCTTGTCATACTGCCTTCTCTTAGCAGTTGATTCAAACCTTCCTTTCTCTTTCTTTTCTCTTCACACAGTAAAAAAAAAAATCCTTTTTGAAATACAGAACGTCATGTTTTGCAGAAATCTTAAGTAAATTGCCTCGGCTGTCTCCAGTTAGAAAGAAAATATTTTTTTTTCTGCCATATTTCACTCTCCATTATTCCATAGCATAACCGCATACTTCTAAAATGCGTGGGAACCGAATGAGGCAAATCAAGATAATGTGACAGATTAATATATTTTTATGAAGAATTGTTTTGGACCATTTGGGGTATTCTGGTTTCTTCCTTGGTGTTCAATCCAGGCCTTAATAAAAATTCAAAATATAATTTGAAATTGGTTATTTTTCAAAGCTCATGCAGCTGTAATTTGAAATGTGGCCTCAGGGGTGAAAGGCCATTAAATAACTTACTGATCCATGAAGACAATTTCAAAAATTTACAGTAGGTAAAGTAATGTGAGATTGTTTCTGTATTTGCATGTTTAATTTGTCTGTGCTGAAAGGCATTATTGCAGATCATCTTGATAGAAGGCTATGCTTGGCAATAAACTAGTTGAGTTGTTTTCTGTTGATTGCTGAATAAAGAGACCTGAGCACCAGATCAGCATAGATTAATTCCAAGATTAACATCATACCAACAGTCAAGTAAACAATACCCTAATCAAGTAACCACTAAAGAAGCCAACAGCAAAAAGCCTAAAGAACATCTAAGACTACCTCGACCAATACTGAAGGCAAGCTGACTAGAATATAAACTGATAGCACTCCTTACTGGCACTGATGATGTTACCTGATGTATTTCCCCCAAAATAAGGTCTTATTTTGGAGAAAACATGATAGATAACACCAGGTCTTATTTTGGGGAGATATCTAATTAGTGATTCATCTCACAGAGGCAGCACTAACAGCCCTGCACATCAGGAGTGCACGGCTGGCCCACTTCTTCTATGGCCACAGGAAACAAGGAAAATAGTGTTTCAAAAATAGTTGCTTGGTAAATTTAAATTCAAGTTTTATTCATCACATATACAGTCATACATGGTACAACATGCAGTGAAATGCTTATGCGACCACCCACGGCCATGATTGTTAGGGCAGGAAAGTAGTCTAGACAAGTTGGGAGGATAGCTTAGGAAATAAGTTAGGAATAGTTGGGAAAGTTAGGAATGAGGTACTAATAGGGGTTCCTGTTATAGTCTTCAGTGTTCTTGTAGTTTCTGGTTTAGAGTCTGTATTGTCTGTGGAAAGAAGCTTTTTCTCAGTCTCTCTGTGTTGGCCTTCAGAGAGCAAAAATTCTTTCCTGACCGCATTGTTGCAAGCAGTCCATTTTTGGGGTGGCTGAGGTCCTTCACTATCTTCTTAGCTTTAGTCCAGCAACATTGTTGTAGATGGAGTGCAGCTCAGGGAGCTTGGTGCAGATGATAAGCTCAGCTGAACGTACCACCCTCTGTAGTGCTTGTCTGTACTGCATGGTGCTATTCCCAACCCAGGTTGTGATGTTGGCCATCAGGATGCTCTCTACAATACAGGAGTAGAAGTTCCTAAGCACCTTGGAGGGAAGTCTGAAGTCTCTCAGGAGTCCGAGGTGATGGAGACATTGTTGGGCCTTTTTCACCATGGTGTTGGTGTGGCAGGTCCATGACAGGTTCTGCGAGATGTGCCCACCAAGGTATTTGAAGTAGTCCACTCTCTCCACTGGGCTTCCATTGATGACTGGGGTATGGTATTTTCTTTCCTGCTTTGTACTGAAGTTCACTATCAATTCCTTTGTCTTGCTGACATTAAGAGGTTTTTTCCCGACACCAGTTATCATACCAGTTTTGATAGTTTTGATAGTTTTTCTTTCATTAAAAAAATAATTGGAATTTAAGTAATAAGATTTCAGAGTTTGTTTCCAGTATATCTATTTTAATTATATCTTTAGAGTTTAGGCCAGTTTTTGTTGCTATTCCATTTCAAATATGTAAGTTTAACATCTCATTTTTCAGAGATCCATCTGCAATGATATTCACTGGCTATGCATTTTTTGGGTGGAAAAGGGGTCATAATGCTACTAACCTAGACTTGCATTGACTCCTCAAATTCTTTAAACCAACACTGTTTTTAGCACTTGCATTGCTTCCCAAGTAAATCACAATGTATCACATTCAAATTTTGTAAATATTTGCCACTAGTTTCCTTGCTCTTTCCCCCCAATGCATATGAAAAAATCTAAATGCCTGGTAGAAATGGAAATCCATGATTTCTAATAAATGCCCATATGATTTGAATCATTAATTAGAAATGTAGCTATTGCCATTTCTCCATAAGCCTGTAATTTCTTCAAGGCATCAAAGTCATTTGTAATGTCTGCAAAGCATCAGTGTTAATAAACAATGGTTCCCAGATCATAATCATAATACAAATAGCAGTACGACCTGCAGCAATTGAATGCAATGACAACTTTTAGCTATTATTTAGGGAAGATATATTCAACTCCTTTCCCCTTTCACACACACAAGTTCAATTCCTTCTCTATATTAGATAAGCCACTTCATAAGATATTTAAAAGAATTCTTCAACAATACTGCGTTAACAGAATGGTTTGCCAGCTGACAAATCAGAAACATCCTTTCAGAATGTTGCTTTGTATGACTCTATATACCAAAGGCTTTGTTTTTAAGATGAATTGTCCTGGTAAACTTTTGGAATTGAACAGCCTAATTATTAACATGAAAGGAAACCTTCATTGAAAAGAGGAAGCTGTTGGGCTAACGATATATGTATCCATGAAAAAAAAAAAGAGTAGGGAAAAAGCCCTGACTGTATTCCTGACTACAAATCTTTTACATGCATCATCTAGCAGCCACTCCTCTTCGTTCTCATCTGTCATCAATTTGTCAGCGTTCAACCCGTCACCTGCTTATCCAGCTGTGCCTTCGAAATTTCAAAGAATGGGTCCCAAGTTCTTTCAAACTCTGCCAACCTACTCTCTGGTGAAAAGGCCAATTTACTCAGTTCTGAATAGCTGCACATTCTTCACACAACTGAATCCCTGCAGAGATGCTCTGACAGAGATAGCCAGAAAATACAAAAGAAGCGTTTTGCCATTCCTGTTCTTCATAGAGTGAAGGGCATTGACAATTGGACTTTGTTTAAGATTTCAGCCATGTTTTTTTATACATAATACTGAATGTGTGCATAGTTGCAATTTTTTAAGAAAATAAATCAGGGTCACTATTATTTTTGTCCTCGGTGTTGGGAAAAAGCTGTTTTACTCCTTCTGTCTGGGTTTTTTTTTTTTAACATCATATTAACAAAATGTAACTTGTTTGGAACAAAATGAATATTCTTTGCAAAATCCTGTGTTTTAATAAACTAATATAGTTTTAAGGTGTCTCAAGTGTCTTTATCTTTTTTCTGCAACTGATTGTTGGGGGAAGATTGTTGTGTCAAAACATAGCTTCCAATTAAACAAAATCATAAGATAACAATGTCCATTAGGATTTTAAACTTTGTTCCAGGTGCAAGGTCATGAATCTGCACATCCCAATGACATTATAAATTATACTATTGCAAGGGTATGCTCCCATAAAGATAATCCATAATGGGATAGTTGCATAAAATGGACAAAACTAAATGTAATTCAGGGAAGGTGGGAAATGGTTACGCACACCATCTTGATATTGGAACACGAGTTTCCTAAATCAGAAAGTATCCAGTGACAAGGGAATTACAGGGATTTATGCTGTGGCCGGATTAAGACTGAAAAGTAGTCTAATTGCCTTTGTATGTAGAAGCAAAAGGAAAGTTTGATGCTACAAAAACATGCAAACCAATGTTATACGGAATGACAGAATCACGACCAAGACAAATGTGATGTTATTAGAGCAGGAATGTTGATTTTGAACAGCAGCATTCAGGGAAATTAGTAAATTAAAATGGACTGGAATGATCATTCCTCATTAGAAGAGCATTACATTTTTTGCAGGGTAGCTAAGAAATGGGTAAGACATTGTAACTAAAAGGTACACATTAGTGCTTGGATACAACACATGATATAATGGACTGAATTCAAGATAATCAACACAAAAATAATCCAGATCTTTGTTCCAACCATACTGTAGATACAGAGAAAGGAAAGAAATATATGTGGCAAGTTGTATGACACCACACCAACAAAAAACCTCATACTAACCATAGGAAGTTAGAATAGTAAAACTGAAAGTAGTATTTGGCATAGTAGCAAAAAGTGACCAAAGTGTATGAATTATAATAGGAAGCAGCCTAATATAGTTCTACCAAGAAAATAGCTTTTTTCAATAACCTTAAAGATAACATGAACATGGATCTCATCAAATTTGAATTTTGCAAGAAAAAAGAAAAAAGAAAAAGCTTTATTCACTCAGGAAAAGCAAAATCTGATATTGACTACAACTCAGATCATGAACCCTTTGCCAAATTACCATTTAAACTAAGAAAAAAAAATAATCAAACCTAGGCAATGCCACCTCAGCAATAATTCCATGTGATTATGCAGTGAGGATAAAGAAGTGATTTAATGGATTGGTTTGATGAATAGACTGTCTGAAGAACTCTGATCTGAAATTCATGATATAATTAAAGACAAAGCAAATAGAAATATTTTGATACACATCAAGCAAAAGGCAAAATGGTTTTCTGCTAATATGTTGAATATAGAAGAAGAAAACAGAAAGCAACAGAGACTGGGGAAAATAGACAGAACTGAACACCAAGTTCCAAAGAGCAAAAAGAGACAAGGAGGATGTCTTTTTGTTTGTTTTAAATTACAATTGAATGGGGAGATTACAAGATTTATTTCATAACATTACAGAAATCAAGGAGATTTTTTAAAGTTAAAATCAGCACAAGAGTATAGACAAAGAAGATGAAAGCACATAGTACAAATATACAGAAAAAAACTATACAATAAGCAATCCAGAATTGGTGATACATGCAAAGGCTTTACTGGAAAGTGATTCTGGAAAGTGAAGGTAAAGGGCCTTTGAAAATATTTCTAACAAAAAAGCAGCAAAAGTTGATGGAATGTCAGCAGAACTGATACTTAAAACTGGTCAATTGAACCATGATGTTGGACAGTATATAGATTTAATTATTATATTTGTAGCAGCACGGTCACAGATGCCAGCTGTTTAGTGGGTATTGGCCTTCATTCATTATTTCTTATCAGTTCTTATCAAGACCCTAATACATTGTAAGCTATTGGCATACTATATTTGTATATACAAATTATGACTTTTTGTAACAGACAGATGGGAAATTCTCTCAATGAAACTATTTTCTAGGTGCTATTAAAGGCTTTTTATATGGTACCTTCCAATATCTAGAAGGACCACCTCTGTTAGTTTATACCACAATCTTTCATCTTTGATTTTCAGATACTTTGTGATCTTCTCCAATTTTTTGTCTCCTTTTCTAGTATTCCCTAATATCACACATCAATTAACCACATGTTCTTCTTTTCAACCACAGTTAAATTGGGTATATTATGAGCCTATGAGCCAGGGCTTTTTTTTTTACTTCATATTAGAAATTGCAAAATCATTTGCTTGCAGATAATGCAACAGTGGGTAAGGACACTGTATTTACATTAGCTAAAAAGGTAATGGCAGGGATTGTCCAAACAATTAAACTAATGTATTTATCTACATACTAGTAAAGTATACTCAAGATTTTAACATCCAGACATCAACAAAGCATAGAACTGTCTCTTACAGAAGTTGGATTCAGAAGAAGCAGAGGCTTCTGATAACACTATCTTACATCTGACAGATAATGAAAAATTGTAGGGAGTGCTAAAAGATTATGGTTTTGCTCTTGCTCTTTTTTATTATACAAATTCATTTGATATACAGATGATAGTAAACTGTGAGTGGTCATTAAAATATTAGTGCACTAGGCCATATCATCTTCTTATTAAAAAAATACTATATATGATGGCCTGGAAGTAACTTAGAACAAAATGTGAAATAACCAGTTAGTTCAATATTAACAAAGGAAAGCACTATGGTTGTATATATACAAACTAAAACAAAGAAATATTGGACTTGAAGAAATAGAAATGGAAATTGAAATTTTTGGAAGAAACATCAGCAGTCTCAGATGTGCTATTACTGCCACTTCGATGGTTAGAAATGAGGAAGACTTAAAGGATTTCTTGTCCAGGATGAAAGAAAAGAATGTAAGCTTGAGACTACTGGCCAACTACAACTACTGAGAAATGATAGATAGATAGATAGATAGATAGATAATCAACCTAAGATTTTATATCAGACAATGCCAACTGAGTGCAAATAGGCAGAGAAAAAGTTGAAGTGGTTTCAGATTTTATCTCTGTAGACTTATAAATTCACAGGAAATTGTACCAATGAAATAAAAGCACATCTGCTATTGAGGAGAAACTCTGTTACAGATCTACACAAAATATTAAATCACACAGACATCACATTGACAACAAAGGCACATAGTGTCGAGGTCATGGTACTGCAAATTATAATATAGTATATAACTGTGCAAACAGGACCATCAAACAGGAATAAATAAATGTGGATGCTTTTGAATTGTAGTGTTGGGGAAAGTATTTCAAGAACAAATAATTTTACATTACATGAAATAAAACCAGACTCCCCACATCTTAAAATTAGATATTTGAATAAATAATGCAAAACCAAAAGAAATGGAGAAGACTGGTACTTAGAAAAATAAAGTGAAAATTAAAATACTGACTATCACCAATAACACAAGTAGTAGAATACAAGAACTCAAAGAAGCAGTTACTAACAGATGCCCACTGTGTCAAAAAGAGTCTCAAGCAGTTGAACTACTGGACAGCAGTTCTGTCTTCCCAGCTAGTTGTCACCTGCCTTGTAGCACTTTTGATGACATCTATAATCAGCAGGGAAGCTCATTGCCAATTCAGAAGCCCAGTGACCTTTGCATATCCATCTCAAACTGTCTAATTACACATTGTTGATAACAGCAGAAAAAAAATAAAAAATATTAATAAATGTAAAAGGGAAAATATAAACCACAAAAGAAAGAGGACAAAAATGGGCACCTCAGCAATGGAGCCATCTTACTAGGTCCTTGGTCACCTGGGAGTCCTAGGCCTGACAACATAGCCAAGACTTGAAATTTTTTCCAGAATATCAAAAGTGATGAAACTAGTTGTTTAATTTCTGGAGAAAGAATATTCCATAAAGTGGACACTATGGCAGGAAAGGCACATCTCCTGGGACCCATTAAATGATTCCTGGTTGATAGTGCCTGAAACATGCCTACTGTGCTAGATCTAATGAGGTGAGGTGATGTAATCAGCGATAGGTGATTCCTCAGATAACCCAGTGCCATGCAATGAAGTACTTTTAAGTTTAAAATCAGTATCTTGAATTGGTCTCTTATCCAGAAACCAGGATAAGGCATTTAATGCATTACTTAAATCACCAGGGGAAGAATGATAAACATTCACCCAGATATGTAAATATTTAAAATATATGTATTTAAATATGTAGATATTTCAAAAGCACCAAACCTTGTGGCACCTCACATAGTAGGGCTGAGGCTGGGACCACTCTTCTTTAATCATCACCAATTTATTTTATTTATTTATTTATTCGATTTATATACCGCCCCCTCTCCCGAAGGACTCGGGGCGGTTCACAGCCAA
>JAEANM010008038.1:0-12021 GCA_017656035.1 Myanophis thanlyinensis | reverse complement strand
ACACACACACACACAAACACTGAATCTTAGCACTCAAAGATTGTAGGATAGGAGGAATGAGAGACATAATAACTAAGTTATAGCTTCTTTTCATGCACTCTTCTAATTTGTTATGAGGAAAACTGGCCCCTTTAACTGGTATGGATTGAAATGGATGATTACACATTGTCACTGCACCTAAGAAGATTTTTAATTTCATTGGACTCATGCTGAATTAAGCAGTACAGTAAACTACTAGAATGGGAAAATGTCATAGTTACATGGAGAAAAGACATGAAGAGATTGTAGAGTCATACAACTCTCTTTCTGAGTATTACGCCGTAATGGTGATTTTTAGCTTAATGCGATGTGCAAACACAACCAGGTTATTTTGCAAAGCAAGGTTTATATAGCAGAGCCTGTGAACAGAACCTTGCCAGTTGGAGATAAATCAAAGTGAAATAAACTGCCAGAGTTTGCAGCAGCAATCACATTCAGAAGCACACACAAATAAATGAACTCAGCAGGATCCAATAACTTCTTTATATACAATAATATAAAACATGGTATATGTATACAATGCCCATGCAGCCTTTTCCAACGGTGGTAGTGAAGTTCAGAGCAACAGCATGCACAGACTTGTTTAAGTTTCTGTTTCAGTTTCAGAGCTCAGCAGATTCAGAACTGCAGAGCTAAGCCACTCCTAGGCTCCAGACTGTCCCACTCCCCATTGGCTGACCTTGTTGCTAAGCCCTATTCCAGTTCAAGAAAATACACTGACATAAACCATGGCTCACCATATATGCAAACCCATTTTCTAGGATGGAAAGTCTGAGATTAATTTAAAAACAGACACACGAGTCAGTTTTCCTTACCTTTCAATGTACTCTAACAGACCACATTCATTCAAGGCCTTCTTGGAGGACCAAGCCTCAACTGGAGTCCCTCCCCAGGAGGTACTTATCAATCCTATGGGATACTTGAGCTTCTTGAACAAATACTGGCCAAATAGCCAACATACAGCAGAAAAGTAGCTGAAGTCTCCGTGGCCCAGGTTTCCTGTGTAATGGAATATTTTTCTGAAAGTTTAGAACATTCTGATGCTTTGGAAATAATACAACTACCAGTATTACCTTAAATTAATTAGAAAATATGCATTGTAAAAAGATCAAGTATGAATGACCAATTCAAATAATTAAGCCTAACCCTCACACCATTTGGCCTTCCGATCCTTGCTATTCCTCCAAATATGTTATGCTGGCCAAGTTGTCATTATCCAACTAAACTGGCCAGTTCTTAGCCCACCAATCAACCGTAACATGAAAAATATCTTATTGATCCCGCCGATTTCTTGCTAGAAGATTGCTTTAAGTCAGGCTCTTACTGGCCGTTGGAATGGACCACTGCAAGCTGATGCCTCCAAGGTCTTCAAGTTCTACTTCTGAGTGAATAAGGGCAGTGGAAAATATCCGCACGAGGGGATACTTGGATGCATCTTCCATCTCCTTGCTAGCATTGACTATCTAGGAAGCAGAGAAGATTCCACTGAAATTTCAATTAAAATCAAAAGTATTATATAGTATGTTCACACTTGCAGGCAACAGAACAAGCCAGGATCAGCTGTGATCTGCAGGACTCCTTCCTGCCTTGTTGATATACTCTAACACTTCCTAACATTTCCTTTTAAAAACAAAACAAAACACTAAACTAGACATAGCTATGCTGGTGGTCATGAGCTACTATGTATTGGTAGCTCTCACTTAACAATTGTTTGTTTAGTGACCAAAATTATGATAGCACTAAAAAAAAGTGACTAATGTGATCATGTGATCACCATTTGTGACTTTTCCAGACAGCTTCTGGCAAGCAATGTAAATGGGGAAGCTGATGGGAAGTTGCCATGTGATCGTCTCATTTTGCAACCAAACTGGAATACCTGGAACTGCTCTTATAAGTCATCATAGTCACGTGATGTTTTGCTTAATGACCAGCACTGGGATGGTGAATGAAAAAAGAAAATGAAGCAGCTATTCCTAAACCCTGCTGCATTTTTATTGGAAATTAGAAGTTGTAAGATAGTTTTCAACCTAGCTTTCTATAACCCACAGAGCTATGGGTTAGAGGAAGTAAACCAAAAACTATCAATGTACAGTATAGATCATGGTTAAGGCAGAATGTCTGAATCACAATCTGGACTTTAGGTTGAGAGCTTAAGTATCACAGTATAGTTTATCATAAGAATCCCAAAATATCTTTTTAACAAAAGTAATTCTCAGCCTGTGTCTCCATAAACAGAACCAAGAAGCTCGATATCACTTCTCAGAATGCTTTGTTTGTCATATGATCCCTCTCTTGTGGATTTCAGTTCCCAGAATTCCTCAGCCAGCGCATGCACATGCTGGCTGAAGAATTCTGGGAGTTGAAGTCCACAAGTCATAAAATTGCCAACGTTGGAGACCCTTGTCTTAAACCATACCTGGAATTTATAGGAATATGGTTCACCTGTGAAACAGTCATCTCCATGTTACTCTGTCCACTGCAAATCCAAACATCTCCAAAGTAGATATCTTTTAATGATATATTGGACACTTCTTGCTTGATGTACTGGTGCATCTCTATAGTATAAGGGCCTCCTTGGGCCATAGGATCCAGCATAATTTTCCAAGTCTCAGAGTTTTCTGATAATATTGATAGAAGAAAACCAAATTAAATCCCAGGCTTAATATTAACATGGAACTATTCACAAATAACGAATGTACTGATATCAAGCCAATTTTTATTTGCTTATAGATCAATGTTTACCATAAAATTGAGTAGAAAACATCATTTTAAGAGATGATGAGGAATACGCATAGAAGATCTGTGCCAAGAAGGTGGCCTACTACAATTACGATCTCATCACTGAGAAGAGCCAGCCATTTGCACCTGCCGATTTACTCATACGTGAAAAGTTAAGAACAGAACTGCCAAGGCTTAAAACAGGTGACTGGGGAATATTTTCTAAGCAATTTAGAATCCTGATGGGAACCTGGCTCTCCAGATGCTTCCTGTAATACCATCTAGTAACCATTAATGCTGGCCTGGCTGACTGAGACTGCTGTAGATTGTCCAGCAAAACATCTGAAGGATCTCAAATTTCTAATGCTTGATTTAGAGCAGCTTGGCTGCCTTGGGAATTCTGGGAATTGAAGTCCACACATCTTAAAGTTGTCAAGTTTGAGAAACTGTGATTCAGAGCATTGAAAGGGCAACACCAACTCTTTAAAACAAGCCAGATACAAATGGCATCAAACAGAAACAAAGGACAAATTTAACTCCTCGTGGATTGTTAAACAGCAGCATTTTATACTGGACTGTTTTAAAGGCACCCTCACATAAAGCAGACTAGAACCTTCGCTGGGACATGGCTGGTTATCTTAAAGGAAGAATGCAGCTGGAAAACACAATGCAGCTGGCAAAGGCACCTTTCCTGTCACCATCAGGTCATCCATAGAAAGTGATGGGTCGAAAGGTACTCCCATGCCAGCCTCTTGTAATTTTGACCAGTACAACCTACCCACTAGAGATCAGTATCTTTCCTAAAATGACCAAACCTCTTGACAGTTTCTTTATTGTGCTATAACCAAAGTTCAACTTTCTCATAAGAAACTGACGATTTATTGCCGTATTTCTTCTCCCTGGCATCTTGATAAACATTTGGTAGAGCAGTTCTCTTCACCCAGGTGCCACTATCATAGATTTATTTGGATTCCTGCACAGAGTGGCAGTTAAACCTGATGGCCTGAAGGAAATATACAGCCACCCATACAGGAATGATAGCAAGTCCAAGATGATCCTAGATGGAAGCCTCATTTTGGAAACTAACATTCCCAACTAAGGGAACTATGTATATTTAATCTAATGAAAAGGAGGACCAGGGGTGCTATTATAGCATTCTTCCAGGACTTGAGGGACACAGAAAAGAGGGGATTAACCTATGCTCCAAAGCCCCTGAGGGCAGGACAAGAAGTTACAGATGATCATTAAAGAAATCCAGATGAAAACTAAGAAAAAATTTCCTAACAGTGAAAACAATTAATCAGTAGAACAGCTTACCTGGAAGTTGTGGGTGCACCATCACTGGAGATCTTTAAGAAGTGACCAGACAGCCATTTGTCCAGAATGGTTTACAGCAGTGGTGGAGAACCTTTTACTTACTAAGAGCTGAAAAGTATGCGCTTTGTGCGTGCCATCCACACTTACATGCAGCTCCTCCACGAGCTGCATGTGCAACTGCACCACCTGCGCATGCTTTTGCATGTGCACACACGCTGCATGCACTCACGCACACATGATCAATTGCATGTGCATGTGCAAGAGAGCTCCTAAGACCAGCTGGATTTCCTGCTGCAATCGCGGGCATGCACAGCAGAGGCCCAACGACCATCTGGGTCTCTGCAATCATGCATGTGTGCATGTGCAATCACATGTGCATGCTCAGCTGGAGGTAAGTTGGCTGACCTGACAACTTGTGTCCCCAGCAAGATGGCTCTGCATGCCACTTGTGGCACCCATGCCATAGGTTCGCCATCATGGGTTTAAAGTATCCTGCCATAGGCAGGGGGTTGGATTAGAAGATCTCCAAGATCACTTCTAACTTTATTACTCTATATTCTATGCGTGAGCATTGGGACAAGGAAGCCATGTACACACTGTTAATATTATGGATTACCTTCAATCTGTATCATTTTAGTCACAACAGTATGATTGTGGGAGAGTGTCAGCATCACCTTAGAACCAGGATCTCCAAAGCCCCATATGATTGCACGAGATGGTTCCTTCTGGAGCACCATGTGATCAGCATAATAGGAAGCAAAGTGAAACTTCACACCTGAGGCAGACAAAAGGGCACGACAATCCGTTTACAGCTTCAGCTTCTCAAAAACACTCCAGCAATGCTGGAGTACAACCATTCAATTCTTAAGACATTTCTGAACAGCAAAAATAGCTGGCAATTCATTAGAGACTGTCAAGGAAGCATATTACTGAGAAACAAAGAATACATCTCAGATACATTAAAAAAAACCTTTGAAGATTACACAATTCATTGCTGCTTTCTTTCACGTGATCATGTTTTTCCTATTCTTTTTTCAACTGAAGCCATTTTCTACTGCTCTCCCCACCATACATACAATCTCCAATTTCCCTATCCAGTATGATCTTTGGAAGTCCACTTATAGCAGTAGTTTTTAAGAAAAGTATGAAATAGACTATGTGTCTGTATCTTTACGTGTGAATGGTTTTTTTCAGCCCAATTCTCTGAGAAGAGACCACTTCTGCCATGTGTCACTTGACTAGGGAGGAGACTGAATCTACAGTCTGTCCCTGATTCCCTCCCCACAGCAGGAGAAAAACAAGAGGCTACTTTGCCTTCTTGCCATTATTTGTATGGATTTAAATAGTGCATTGTCATCTTTATGCAATATGCTGAACCCAGCTTAATCAAATACAGTTCCTCGGTACTCCTATCACAATGCCTAAGCAAATATAGCTTAATGTGATTGCTCAATTAGCTAACATATAAAGACAATGCCTAGGTTTTTACAATGTCCTGAACACAACCACCTCAGTCTATTCTATTCTAGTCTAGTCTAGTCTAGCATCTTGTACAAACCCAGCTGTTAAGTCTTTAAATAACTTGGCTCAGCATATTGTATGAGCAAAGCCATTAAAAAAAGAATGTAAATAAACCCTCCTTCTCTTACAGCTATGGAAACCCTATACTTATTTACTTGAAAGTCACGAATACAAGGAGATACATATACAGCATCTCATCCTTAACACTGAATGACTGAAGGAGAGAAATCGGTCCTCTTATATTTTATTTGAAGCTACCTTAACTACTTTTTAAGAGGATTATTAAAAATATAGATTGATAAATATTGGAGGGTAAACAATTTAAATTAAGCCAATGTCTTTCTCCCATCATTTGAATCTCTGTTAGCAAGACTCAGTTTAGTATTTAACTGAGTTACAGCCTGGTTTGTTTCATACTCCACTATAACATTTGCAGATGCTGCAGAATACAGGCCACAGTAGATATGCAATATAAGAAGCAGAAGTTGAACTAGGATAGGATGCCAAGCAAGGAGTGTTTCCTAGTACTGTTGTGTAATAGGAACAACTGCATGCTGCTTTTCAGGATACAACATGAAGCTGAAAATTGAAAAAGTCATTGAGAAAATTGAAAGAAAATATAACAAACCCTTTATCAAAGGGGCAACAAACCTAAGCAACTGTTAACAAAACTCTTAAAAGGTGCAATCCTGAATACACCCAGGAGTAAATTCTGTTGGGACACTGAACTCAAGGGACTTTCTATGTAAGTATGTTTAAAGTTGTTCCTCTACTGAGATGAGCTAATTATCTGACTTATCCTCACCAAACACGGAACAAAATTTTGTTCAAAGTTTTGTTCAAGAAGCTCAGCCTGTACAAGATACAAAAAAAAAAAGCATCTGGTGGAAGATTAGCATTATGGAAGAGAAGCAAATTCCTACCAGCTAAATACTGATATTGTATTTTCAACAGTTTTCTCCCAATTGCACTTGTCTGGCTAGTAGTGCTCATTCACAAGTAACGGCATGAACTGTATCTTTTTACTCACCTGCTGTGCAAGCCAACAGCAACATGAGTAGCAAGGAAGTCTCCATCGTCTTTTTTGATAACAAGAAGTCAGAAAGTCAGAGCATTAAATTCTAGGAGCAGAGAATGTCCGGAGTCTGTATCTTAAAAACATCAATCTCCTTGTGACCTCACACTGGGCTGATCCAAGCCAGGAAGTTACATAGGGCTGGTAGGGAGAAAGTAACATAGCTGTTTATAGGTATGGCAATTTTGTCACCACCCAGCAGATATGAATCCTTAATAATGCTCCTGACAATTTCAAGTGTTAGGCTATTTGACTGTATCCTAAATCTGACCTACAGGATCTCTTCCCTCTTCTGAAACTGTGCTTCCTGAATTTGAAGAAAAATAGCCTCTGAAGCAGAAAAAAAGGCTGTAAGGATGGCAAAGCAGTTGAATGTTTCCCAGTACCTCCTGAGAAATTATTTTGAATTCCAATTCAAAATGTGTGTTGCATTATTGGAACTTGTAACTCTGCAAATCCACAACCTGGACTGAGTAAATTGAGGGGCTGGGTTCCCCAATTAATTTTTTTTTAAAAAATCCTAGCTTATTCATTAAGCCTTGGTAGTCAAGTTGCATTCAATCCACATAAAGCACACAAAGCTTTCACATGTAAACCAGCCAAGCCTTTGCCTCCTGCCCCATTTCTTCTTTGCAACTTCACCCTTTCTGACACCCCTCTATGAAACTTTACCCTTTTTTTACTATGAAAGAATTGCTTCTGAAAGCTCAGCTAAGCATTTCAAGGAAGGACATGTGCGTAAACTCAGCTGGGAACCACCAGGACACCCAGGAGTGCTGAATAGATTGGGAAGCAGAAAAAACATCCTAAGCAAAAACCACAGCAGATCCTCTTTTGTGCTGGTGCTTAGGATGGTGAAAAAGACCACTCATTTTTGTCCATGACAGTCAGTACACTATTATCTGCAGTGTTGGGTTCATACATAATGATATACATTAGCAGTGGAAATTTTGGTCATACATTGGGTTCATATATGACAAATCATGTGTTGTTTGAACTATTCAAAAAATAAAAATAGAAACATCAAAGCAAAAAAACCATTTTTCCCTTTGAAGTTTGTATTTTGATTTTCTATTTATATAATTTTTTTTTATAAAAAACAAAATGTAAGCCCCAAGCGACTAAATCCACCCAGCAGCTTAATATGGAAATGACATATATATAGCATGATCCTCAAATCTAGGTCTGATATGCTTTGACGCCCTTGATGGGTGACGCTTCACGTCTGGATTCTAATATCCCCTTCAGGAACCTGGTGCCCTGTCCTCTAGAAACACCGATTTATGATTTATTTGAAACATTTCTACTGAAAGGGATCCTCTTACTGCTTGAGAGAGAGAGAGAGGAAAGGGGAGAAATCACACCTTCCCTTTTTATATAGTTTCTTTACATAAAAAGTTTTCGACTGGGTAGGTAGGGAAAAGTCATTTGTCTAGTTACACGGTAAGAATGAAAAGGTATGCGAGCCATTCAGGTGGAAAGGAGCATTGACACTCTGGATAAAAGCAAAAGCAGCATTTGCAAAGGAAAATGGTCAGGATGGATATAGATAAGATACATTCTCAACCCTTTCCCACCACGGAGCCTCCACATTTGCTTTTTTGTTGTTGTTGTTGTTGTTAATGAAATTGTTCATTTCAGCTGAAAATGAAACTTATCTACAAAGTATCTACAAAGCAGCTGCTGAATTGCCACTCCTGGTTTCCGAAAAGGGAGGCTCTCCTGGAAGGTTAACAAGCTCCAAGGCGAACCGAGGGCTACGCATTTTTGAAAAGGGCCAATGGAAAAACACAAGGGAGCCCACGCCCACTTGGCCAGTGTTAGCAGGACTACAAAACCCATACGGCAAGTATTACGAAGTCCGCCCTGCGTGCGTGGCCCTCCCCACCCACCCACGCAGCCCGCCTACCCCATCTGCAAAGCCGCGGGGACGGGAGGGCTGCGGGCGGAGGAGGCCCAGCCATGAGACCCCCGCAAGGTTGCCAGGAGACCCGGAGTGTGACGTCACCGCGGTCTCTTCTGTGACGTCACCGCCCCGTTCCTCTCCCCTCCCCCACCCCATCTAAAGCGCGGTCTCGGGCCCGCCCTGGCCGCAGAGTCCCAACTCCATGGGCCCTGAGAAGACGTACTAGGAGCGCAGGCTCCCCGCTTGGACCGTAAAACCTCGGCCGCGCCACCGCCTCCTTCGCCGGCGTCCCAAAACAGCCCCCGAGAACGCGGTGAGGCACCTGCTCGGGACTGGAGTGTAATTGGGGGCGGGCTCAGCTCAAAAAGGAGAGGTGGGGAAAGGTTTGGCCGCTGAAGGACGGAGCTCGCAGCCAATCTGCAGGCGGGGTGGGACGACGGCGGAGAAGCCGACCGCGCTGAGGCACCTGGGAGGGACCGAATTTTAATTAGGGGCGGGCTCAAGAGGAAGGAGGAAGGGGAAAGAAGGTTTGGCCACTGAAGGACGGAGCTCGCAGCCAATCGGCAGGCGGGTTGGCGACCGAGGAGAAGCACTGAGGCACCGGGGCGGGACGAGATTTTAATTGGGGGCGGGCTTCAAGAGAGAGGAGGTGGGGTGGGGAATAAAGGTTTGGTCGTTGAGGGGCGGAACTTGCAGCCAATCAGCAAGCGGGGTGGGCCGACCTGAGAAGCCACCCGCGCGATTTCCCGCTCTATTGGCCCTCCCTGCTTGCCGTCTTAATTGGAGTTGCTAAGCAACGGGAAGGACGCTGGTCTCTGTCCTTGCGGGCAAAGAAGGGTAAAAGGACGGGGAACTGAAGAGGACGAGGGTGGGGGGGCGGGGTGGGGGCGCTGAGCGCCTCCCCCCTTGTTGATAGCTGGGAAGGAGGAGGCGCAGGCAGGCCAGGGACCTGGCTGCATCAGAACAAGAGCGCCTTTGAGCATGGGCAGAGTACAGGTAGTCCTCGACCTGCAACAGTTCGTTTAGTGACCGTTCAAAGTTACAGCGGCATGACAAAAGGGGCTTAGGACCGTTTCTCACACTTAAAGACCTCTGTAGTGTCCCCATGGTCATGCGGTCAACATTCAGATTCTTAGCAACTGTCTCATATTTATGACGGTCGCAGTCTGGGGGGCGTCTTGTAACCCCTTTGCTAAGTCAATGGGGAAAGCAGGTTCATTTAACAATCACAGGTTCAATTAACAACTGCAGTCATTCACTTAACAACGGCGGCAAGAAATGTCGTAAAACGGGGCAAAACTCACTTAACAAATGTCTCACTTAGCGTCAGAAATGTTGGGCTCAGTTGTGGTCGTAAGTCGAAGGCTACCTGTATTTCACCCCGGGAGGAAGTGGCTTCCATTTATTGCTCCCTTCCCCGACCTTTAGAGGTGCAGGATACAGCCCCCATCGTTCCCAGCAAGCATGGCCGGGAATTCTGGGTGAGTGTAGCCAGAAAGGATCCAGCTGACTGGACTGGAAGAGGTTGTGGGTTCCAGATGAACCTCCTTGCAGGGACCTGGCAATTTCTCAGAGCAGGGGTCTCCAACCTCGGCCACTTTAAGACTTGTGGACTTCAATTCCCAGAATTTCTCAGCCAGCCCCAGAGCCTCACACAGTGTGTAGGGGTGTGGATGCACATACTGAGTCAAAAGACCACAAAACTCAGTCTGAAGTATCTCTCTAACAGAACAATCTTTTTTGCAAGGAAGCTTAGTAAGATAGGACTTCTTGATTCTGTGTCTTAAGCAGGCTCCAATTTTGTAGCTCTTCTTGGTGCCACGTTTTTCACGGGAAATCTGATGAGTCTATTCAATAGTAAATGTTGCTAAGAAGGACAAAGTAAAATACTGTAAAGCAGGGATGTCCAACCTTGGTGACTTTGATTACCTTTGATTATTAGACTTCAACTCCCAGAATTCCCCATCCATCCATTCATCCATCCATCCATCCCTCCCTCCGGATATCCCCATTCTTGTAGGAGAATTCTGGGAGTTGAAGTTCACAAGTCTTCAAATTGCCACAGTTGGATGCACACCCATCCTGTAAAACCTAAACTTGAACAGGCGGTGCAATAGCAAATAGACATGTTTATCTCTAAGTGAGAGTCAGTTAGAAAGAAAAAAACTTAGTGAATTTCCTATGTTCCTGAATTTAAACATGTGTTTCAAATTGGGTTGGGTGATACTGAGATAAGTGGACTAGTAGTCTGGTTCAGAACAAAGCAATTCCTTGTTTAAAATGTTGTCAGATACTTTGTAGTAATTTTTAAAAAAATATTAAATAGTGTGAGCTTGACATTCAGATTTATTTATTATTTTTTTATTCTGCCTTTAGTAACTCAAAGTGGCAAAGATTCATAATACTCCTCCTATTTTTGCCACACCACCACACTGTAGGTGGATTGGGCTCATATATAGCATCTTTGGACAATGCTGGTTCCCTCAGCTAAGAAATGGAGATGAGCACACGCACACACACACACACACCAGAGTCAGATACAACTAGACAGGGGAAACCAGTCTTTTTATCCAACATTTAATATCTTATTTAGATTATAAGTCTCATGAATTGTTCTTGTAAACTGAATTCTAGGTATAAAAGAAACTTTTTCAGAAACAATGGCTATTCCGTTCTCGAACACCACTCAACGCATTCCTCCAGGATTTGCCAATCTGCTTGAAGGGCTTGCCAGGGAAGTCTTAAGAAACCAGCCTGATGATATACCAACTTTTGCAGCCAAATATTTTGAATCTCTCCTTATTGAAAGGGAAAGTAAGTTTCAACTGACTATATTTAAGGTTTTCAATGTACATTTACATTATTGGGCTTCATCTTGGGTTTGCAAGGAACCATTATTTACTCATTTAGGTATCCATCATGTGGCATTTTTCTTTCTCAGGAATGTTTTTGCACCGTCCAGAAAGTAACTGGGATTCTCTGTTAAAATTGATAAAGGGCTGTCCAGTTTAGCCACTATGTAGGTTCTGAATGAGGCTATTCTCAAATGCTCAGTGCCTTCTTTTTATTATGCTCGGATTGGTAGCCTTTTTTACTACATATATCACTCCTTCAAGCATAACATCCTATAATATATTCAATTTTTTTTTGGGGGGGAGTGGGTGTTAATTTTGACCTGTTATCCTGCATACTGTAAAGAGTGTTACCGCCTGTTTTTATTTATTTATTTTTATTTATTTAATCACATTTTTATACCACCCCATCTCCCTAAGGACTCGGGGCGGTTCACAGCAGATAAAAACAATACACAAACAAGTTTAAAAACCAATGTAAAACCATTAAATTTGCTGATTTTTAAAAACTAGTACTAAAAATTAAATTAATTCTAAAAAATTTAATCAAAGTTAAAATACCCCAAGGTGTCAGGCCAGGCCAGCTAGTTGGA
>JAEANM010008037.1:0-17288 GCA_017656035.1 Myanophis thanlyinensis | reverse complement strand
CATGACTTGTGGACTTCAACTCCCAGAATTCCTGAGCCAGCATGGCTGGTTCAGGAATTCTGGGAGTTGAGGTCCACGAGTCTTGAAGGAGCCGTAATTGCCCACCCCTGTGCTAGACCAACTAGAATGTAGGTCAACATTTAAATACAGGCAGCCATTTTCTGGCTTCTAATTTCTCCGTGCTCCCCACAAGTTACAATGTGTCTTGGGGAAGCTCACAGGACCTGATCTTAAATATAGGGGCATATCACAGCATCGAGAGTGCTGTCATAAATGCGTAATAGTTAAAAATGGAGAAAGAGATCTAATTGAGCCTCAGATAGAGTCTGCATCAACATTTTTGCTTAAAACACTTGAAGGTGGCTAGAATGAGCCTTTAGATCTTAAAAATTAAAGATGATAGCTGCCAGTCTCTGAGGCAGAATAAATTGCATAGGCATTTCTGTTACTGAAACAAAGGAATGTTGCCCCCATAGGTATTTAATGAATGCTATTTGTTCAAATTAGACATCCATTAATTTGCCTGAGATATGTTTTGGGTCTTCTGGAAAAATTAATAAATTTTAAGATTTTTACAGTCAATGCCTAATTTCTCCTTATAGAAGTGTATAAGGGCTCTCTCAGGGCTTCTCTAAGTCCAATGGGACACTGGATAGAGGAACTATTTCATTTGCATGCAATAAGTTATTAACAGAATTCTCCTTTATCTTAGGATGGTAGAAATCCAAATTAATTAATTATCCATCCAAATTATGTATGAAGTAGTTAAATAATAGCAGAGCCAAAATAAAATCCTCCTTATCTCTTGGATGCTAAGAGCAACTGTTAAATGTCCCTCGGGGTTGCATTTAATTTTCAGTGATGTATATAGAGTCTGTGCGATGACTCCTCCAGATGCTTCCCCTGAAGCCTCTCTGGATGTTAGGTCGGAGGAATATGAGTCAGTCCCGGGCAAGTCAGGAGGGGAGGCAGCCGATGGCTCCGAGGTGGGAGCTGAAAGACAAAGCAATGTGGAGCAGCTGCAAGGAGACTGACCGGACAACCAGCTGGCTGAGAGTGAAACATTTGAGACAGAGCTGAAACAGGACAGCCCTGAGGCTACAGGTGGGGGGGGAACACACAGCTACAGCCAGCCAACAATGAGGAAGAGGAACTGCCTTCTCTACCTGATCCATCTGTAGGGCAGAGAAAAGGCAGCAGCAGCAGAGATCAGCCCAACTACTTCCAAGGTGGCAGCTGTACTGGGAGCTGGCTATTTAGAGCAGTGGAAAGAGAAGACCAACACCGAGAATGTATCAGTTTCCTAGCTGCAGGTGCTCCCATGCTGGTGACTCTTGTCTTGGACTTCAGATCATGTTTCATGGACTCTGGACTTGTCTCTGCCCTGTGGATTTACTTTCTTTTTGTAGACTTGACTCTGCTTCTGGGATTTACCCTTTGTTTGTGGCCTTGCCTTGGTTTTGTGGACTTGTCTTGGCTTTGTTAACTTGCCTTTATTTCATGGATTTGCCTTGACAGAGGAGAGTTGCCTTGCCTTGAACTCATTGGGGATATTCTGTTTGTTGGAGAAAGGAATTTCTGGGAAATATTAATTCAGAGGTGGAATCTTCAATAAAGACTCTAATTCCTCTGTGTATGTGTGTACAGCACAATTTGTATTAAGAACCGCTTCTAGCTCTTTCTACAATTTATTGCGTATCTTGTGACAGGTAAAATAAATACTGTTTTAAATCCAGCAAAGGCTATTTACAGACCTCTGATGGAGCAGATAGAAATTTTTAATAATAATTTTAATAAAATTTAAAAATTTTAATGACAATTTTATTAAAAATTTACACATAGAATAAAAAACCAATACAAAAAGGATATAAAAAGTATAAAAGAAAAAGTGCAGAGAAAAATAAAAAATAATAATAAAGGAAAAAAGATATACCTTCACTACTTTAACATGTGAATGCAAAATAAAAAAGCTATCCAAGACACTCTTTTAAATTACTTTTTGTATGTCTTCTTTAATTATTAAGACATCAGCCATTTCATTTGTAAATCCATTTTTTTCCATATCATTCTTGTCCGACTTTTTCAGATCCATATTCAACAGCCTCAGTCTGTTTTAGCCAGTAAAATCTGCTTAACTGGTTTTTTTTATAATAGCAGAAATTCTTAGTCCAAATATCCTTGAATTATACCACAGTAAAATAATATTTCTGCATTCTATTAATACATCTCTTCTCTAATATTTAATTCTCTCTGTTTCACTCTAATTAACTTTCAAAGTCCCCACTTATTATGTCTTTTTAAAAAATCAATAATATCTTCCCATCTTAGTTAGTTTTAATCTTAACCAACCCAGAGGAAATAGTCCTGTAATTTATTTCATTAATTTATTTCAAGTTCATCTGGCCTCTTAGTCCATGTATATGTCCAAAATGAGCGCTCTAGACCCTATTTTCTTATTTAAACAATAATTTTTAAAAAGCTATTTTTAAACTCTTTAAACTTGCATAAAACATTTTTCATCAAAGATAGAAAAAAAAAAAAAACCTCAACCAGGGTAATAAAACTTGCCCTTCTGGAGATTCTTAACATCCAAAAAGCCATTCACAAGCCATTTCCTAAGATGGTTAAGAAAGGAAGTATACAAACTCAGTGTCTGCTTCAAGGCCCTGAAAAATAGCTTTGGCAAGATGACTTTCTCCCAATTTTCAGGAGTCCATGACAATTGGCTGCAGCTGCCTGGCCCTGCCCAATTCACCCTGGGCCCTCCCACCCCAGCCAACCCACATAGTCATATCTCCCCCCATCATTCCTCCCCTGTCATTCCTTCTTGCCACTTCTTCCTCACACCTCATCCCAGGCAATTTACTGTGGGACAACTCACTCTGGCCAATTCACTGTGCAGGACAATTAGCCACATGGCCAATCTGCATGTTGAGGGTGGGCCTCTGCCTTTCTTTTGGACACAGCACAGAGGGGGCTCTGCAGAGGGTGGGAATACACATTTCACTGCATTTTGTACCATGTATGTCTGTGCATGTGATGAATAAAATTTGATTTGATTTGATTTGAAGCACCTTCAGGTACTGGGGAAGTGAAGTGTGTGGTAGTTGCTGAAGGGGCAACCAAGTCATTCATCCCTGCCAGGCGCACCTTCTTAGGCTTGTAAAGAGCCTGCATGGAGCACTTGTGGCCAATCCTGATCCCCTTCTTGTTCCAGAGAGGAATTCTGAGGAGCCAATCCATTCACCAACTTCTCTTTTTGCTATGGCCAACAGTTCTGCTCTCTTGGAACTGTCTTCAATCTGCCATTGCTTCCCTGGAAGCCCCTTAAGCAGGTAGAATACTTTTTTTTATTGAGTGCTCTAGGACAGGGGTCTCCAACCTTGGCAAGTTTAAGACTTGTGGACTTCAACTCCCAGAATTCCTCAGCCAGCTTTGCTATTCTGGGAGTTGAAATCCACAAGTCTTAAAGTTGCCAAAGTTGGAGACCCCTGCTCTAGGATACAACATGGATCTACAGCAAAATATTTCTTCCTAAAACTTCCCAAGAAGATATTTCCTGTTCATGTATTGTATGTATTTAATTGTAGTTAATGATTGTTACAGAAACTGAGCTTGCAATGGACTATAAAATATGTCAAGGCTTAAAAAATGAGAAAGGGAAACAATGACCGCAATGAAATATACTAATATAAAATATGATAATATACAATTTAAAAACACAATAAAAGATAACAGAATAGAAAAATGTCTTAATATTATCACTGTTAAGGTTAGATCATTTTATTCCTTCTAATGGAAATAGCTCAAGCTAGAGAATAAGCAATTCTGTTAGTAATAATACGATTCCTGTCTGTGAGTAGGAAATTAACTGCCTGTCTGCCAAAACAGATTCATTGTTTTGTTACAAATAACAAAAGTCCATAAATTGGCATAGAAAGAACACTGGAAAATACATGTGGCAAAGTCTAGATGGATTCTGGCCAGAAGGACACCATTTCTCAATGCATAAAGTTCTGTTGTGCCTCCCATCTAACATAGGTGAGGTTAAAGAGTTGAATTGACTGCACCCTGTCCAAAGGCTGTAAATTGTGCTGGGAAAACAAAGTTGAATAAGTAGTTTGTAAGGATAAAAAGCTTCCAAATTGGAAACCATCACTGCGTTTGATGGCTATGCCATCCAAATATGTTTACTGTGCAATGTCAAAGAGCCTTTGATGGATTTTGGCTTTAGTGATCTCTTAGAAAGCCAACAATAGCACTGACTAGCCAATTATTTTTTCTTTCCACTTTGATGAAATCATGAAGAAGAATTACTGGGGCCAGTGAGCCATTGGGAAATGGGACTTTAACCAGTTATTTGACAGATGTAGACTCTCAGTTCCAGGGGAATTGTGCCAGTTTCCCACATAGATAACACATGTGAAACACAGCATGGGACACAAAGAGTGCTTGTAAAAACCTTGACTAAACAATGTCTAAGGGCTTTAAATCATTGTGGGATATAGCTTTAACTTGTAAAAGTTAATGACGGTAGGTATACATCTACTACTTGCTTTGGAATGAAAATATCCCAGAATAACTAACTACTGTTAGTGTTCACAGATAGGACTATAATTTGTCCTAACCATGTTCTGGAGCCTTGAGAAGATCTTTAAAAACTGGAGCTTACTTAATTTTATTAATTTTATTATTTAAAATTTGCCATTGATGTTAGTGGCACTGATGTTTAGAAGCTTGGAATTTCTTTTTTTTAATTATTATTATTATTATTATTATTATTAAAGCAGCAACCACTGAGTCCATCAAAGAGCTAAAAGACAAATCTGTTGCACTCCTCAGCAGATTGTAACATCTACAATAAAAGGACCAGCTCTATAACATTTAATTCTGTTTTTATGGAGTTCACTGGAGATGGGCAGTCAATAAAGATAAACAAACAAACAAACAAACAAACAGAAATAGCCATTGATCCATAGATGTAAAAGATAACTTTCTCCAGAGCCTTTTCCTTGGAGTAGAATTGTAGGTTGCTTATAAGATGCATATTCTATCATATCAATCTAAGCAACAAATAAGGAGTGGTGTTGGCCATGTGTGTTGTTCTCTATTTAAAATTATAAAATAGCAAACTGATCCATTGTGAATCTGCCTTCCCACATCATCTAGGACAGTGATGGTGAACCTTTCAGAGTCCAAGTGCCCAAACTGCAAGTATAGTGAAAAGTTAGCTTTAGCGTCCGTAATTCATTTGGCTGGTAAAGAGTATTAAGGTCTATCTTCTCCCTTGCAAGCTTTTTTGCTTAAGCAAGATTTATTGGGATAAATTGGGAAATTATTTGGGATTATCCAAGAGGGACTATGGGTTGTTCTAATGTCATAAGTAGCCCTAATAGTGAAGTTCTTTCTTCCTATATTGGCAGTTATTTTTATCCTTCCAAAAGGTATCTGCTAGTAAATACATCCAAGGACCCCAGAATCAATATGGCAGGCTGGCATGTAATATAGTTTGCCAGGGGTTTCTAGCTCAATATATTAAAAGGTGTGCAAAATGCAATCCTGACGTTGAACTCACCTTAGGTTCAAGACAATTGATTTATCATACAATCTATTCAATAACCTACACTGGTTGTATTTAAAGTTGGCTTTGGCCAGACACAGAGCATCTCCCTTTACTGCTTTTTCTGAATTCTTGCTTCTGCTAAAATCAATGCCAAGTGAAATGAGGACACTAACAGAACTAGAATTAGCCAGAAGATTAAATAAACAGATAACTAACACTAATTTTAGATGAGTCCTCTCGGCTTATTATCAACCTGAAATCTAGCAATGGCCATAGCCACAAAGAAAGTTCTGATATTTATCATCTCATTATCAATATCCCACCAACAACATGCTAGAAAACCATGCTAGGAAGTGTAATTTGATCAGGATTGTTTACCTGCAAGGACAGGATTAATTTATTTGTTATGGGTTGAGTAACTATCTACATATCATAAATCAGCTAATTGCATAGAAAAAGCTATATAAACACTACATAAAGTGAAAGAATATTTGATAAAATGGCCTAAAAGCTTTGCTATAATATAAATGGAGCAATGGGAAAATATCTGGTTGAAATGGTTGAAATTTACTTTATGTTTTTCTATACATAGAACATAAATAATTTTTATGAAATGATGTATCATTGGTTTTTGTTTCTAGGGAAACTGTCAAGAATAAAGATCTTTTAAAACTTTGCTAGAATGGTGAACAACATGAAGGGACATTTTACCATGTTTGGTGAATGTGCAAAAAAGCTTAAAAAATTGATACAAATACATATATTAATGCAGAAGATGTTAAAGGTTAAAAGACAACTGAAACCAGACACTTTGCTTTTGGAATTAACAGACAAGCAATTAGAAAAAAGTGATTGAACTTTGTTTTTTATATATAATAATATATAATATATGCAACAAGGTTATTATGTTTCAAGAGTGGAAAGGGTCAACATTCCCACAATGGGGGAATGTCTGATGAATATGATGGAACTTGCAAAGACAGCTAAACTAACGTCTTAGATTAGAGAAAACAACAGCATCTACATTTATGGTTGCCTGGAAACCCCTTACAGACATACTGTGTTGAACAGAAAGATATGCACTTATGATTTGTGAGTTTGATGATTAGTAAAAAAATGGATAATAAAAGGGTCAGATGTTTTTATAATCACAGAGTAAAATTGTAAATGTACTTATATTTGTTGCAGAAGAAATCAAAAGCTTCTTTTCTGTATTTCTTTTGTTCTCTCTGTACCTTTTCATCTTTTTTCTGTTTTTTTATTACTTTTGCTCTTTTTTTACTTTGTGTTAGCTTTTACATTCTTTATAAAACTTTTAATAAAACACACACACACACCTACACACAGACACACCCATACATAAAATTGGGGACAATTATTTCAAGGCCTTAGGACTGCAAATCTTTAAAGATATGATAATGTTTATTAAAATGCCCCCCCCTTTTGCAAAACCCGTTTCTTGTTTAGTTAAAATAGCTGACTATAGTAATGCACTGTCTAATTCCATTCAGAAACCAACAATAAAGGAAATGATTGGAGAATTTCACCCTAAAACTAAATCACGCTTGCAAATTTTTTTGAAGGATCAGTTAACTAAAAAGAGTCATATAAATATTCACTCATCTCCAGTGGTGGGATTCAAATAAGTTAACAACCAGTTCTCTGCCCTGATGACCAGCTGAACCAGCAGTTCTCTGAACTGCTTAGAAAGTTAACAACCAGTTCTAGTGAATAGGCACGAACTGGTTGAATCCCACCTCTGCTCATCTCCACCTACAGATTATTACAGCTATAGTTACAAATGGAGGAGTTTGATTCTAATTTGATCACAAGATCAACTCTCCAGATTTCAGGCAGAAGCCATTTTCAGCATTATTATTTCAAATTGTTTTGAACTGGAGATGTTGAAGGCCTGAATCTGGGGTGTTTCCATATGCAAATCATGAGCCATTGGTCCCAAACAGTGATTGCGCCGCATCGTTAGTATTGTATTAAAAATATAACCAAGACCTAAGTAACAGTGATAAACTGTTCTAAAATAATAAACATAGCTAATTTGATACCAGTGTTAATATTTTTCAATTATAACTTAGCTTTCAGATAAAAAAGCTTCTATATAGGAGGCAACATGATTGATTTACAGCAGGTGTCAAACTGGTGGCCCATCGGCCAGATGCGTCATGCACACGCCTCACCCACCTCAGCTCCATGAAGGGAAAAACATCACAAAATGTCATCATTTCGCAAACGGCAACATGATGCCACGAGTTTACACCCGTGACTTAGAGACAGAGATGATGATAGAAGGTTATATTCTGAGAAATTCTGGGATAAAACATTGCGTGGCTCTTTTTCCTGTGACTAAAAGGACATAATTTTTTTTTAAATAAAGAAAAAGCATTCAGAATCTTAAATAAAAGATCCACATTGTGATGAAATATTTTCTGCCTTTGATTTAAATATAAAAGAATGTCACTGGTAAAATATTGATTACTTTTAATCTCATTTCTTTTCCTTTTGCATTATTTCCAGCCATGAATTTCTCTCAGGGGGAATGTTATTTTTCTTAAGATAACTTTAAACACAAGCTATAAATACTGATGCCAGGGTTAGCTATGTGACAATACAGATAACAAAATGCAGAAAATGTTCAGAACTTAAGAGTAGTCTGACAATGATATAATGTCATTTGCTAACTCAATACTACTAAGAGCTGATATTCCTTTAGTAAATACTTCTAATGGATTATAAAGAGTCTTTGTGTATTCTTTGCAAGCTACGTATACATAGAAAGAGCAAGCCATTTTCCACGTAATTCCACTCTGTTTACATCTGCTTCAACATTTCATTTGGTTTTTTTAAAAAGAGATCTCTTCTCAGTTATTCAAGCATTCACATAGCCAGAACAGAGGACACAATGCATCATACAGTAAATCACATTCAGCTATGTGATTTCAAGAAGCTATTTACCCTCCACTGATCCTCTGAAATTCTTATATGTGGTGCTTATTGCTGACACAAAATAAATGCTTTAGTTGGGTACTTTAGTTCAGAGACATGGGTACAGATTTTTCTGCCTTCTTTGAAAAGAGGAGATTTATTTACAAAAGCTGTAAAAAAACCTCTTTTAGTTTTTACACTGTCATTTTCTTATATATTAGGAAATCAATTCCTGTTCAATTTTAAACAATATATCTCCCAAACAAAACCATTATAAATATTTATTAGTCACTGCATAGACTTTGTCCATAATTACCGTAGCTTTCAGTCCTATCTGCCATAACTGACATGAAGTATATTTCAATTTTTCCTCATTCTCATTGTTCTGTGGGCCATCCAGAGTTACACAGGATAGGTATTTATATAAGTGTTTTATATAAGTCTTTTAAATAAATATATATTTAATCCTGGGTCATTCACTATATAGCCAAAGATGAGTTGAAGTTGTCCTGTTAACATATCCAATAATAGAAATTCACTACAATTCCCCTGAATTGGCCTTGGCCTTGAATTCAAAAAGATAATCGGAACTGTATTTCAAAACCCAGGCTTAAGCAAAGAAATATTAAATAACACTAAAAAACCCTGTATTGACTTGATTCTATCTTATATTAATTGATCTATTATAATGAAAATGACCTTTCTCTCAAAAGAGCATTATTTCATCATTTCTAGCACTATTAAGTTCTTTCAAATCATGACCATCCACCCCTGAGGAATAAATGGGAAATCATGTGCGAACAATAAAAGACAGTTCCTTTTCAGAATATTTCCTTTAAGCTGTACACAGATTAAAAAAGCAAATATACTCATTAATGTGAAGATCAAGATTCTGATCTAATAATGTTTTTAGGACTTAAGCAATAATCACAAATGTTTCATGCCTTGTACTTTCGTATGATGCTCTTCTTATGGAAAGTTTTTCATTTTCATTTGGTTATACAGAAACATCTATCTGTAGAAAAATAAATGATGAAGGAAATTTTGTAAAAGGCATCATAATGATATTATACAAAAAGACTATAGTATCCATGGAGATTTATGGAACATTTCAATCATTACTGTTCTTTTATGAACTATGACTCAAAGTAAATAATTCCTGAAGATCCAGACTATTTATCTGTGTGTGTGTGTGTGTGTGTAAGTTATTGATTTGTTTTACATTAATTGTGTACTATCCATTTCATCAGACTCTGGATAGGTCACAAAAATGATACTCCTATATTACAAAATACTTGTTTCTGTAACTTTTAACTAAGCGAAATGGTGTATCATATGGCAACAATTTTTGAACCTCGATACCTCAGATGGCCTAACTTATAGAATCAGTCCAAAATTTGGAAGCCATGACTCCCATGGCTGTCTGTCCAACGGTCTATCAATCTTTGTTACTACCTCTGACACAGCCCTAGAGGAAGACTTAATATTAGTAATAATTTACAAAATTCTCAATGACCCTGGGTGTCTCACAACAATAAACGATATTATAATTAAATCAATCACAGGTAAAAGATTAAGATAAAAGATGACAAACTCAGTGATATGAGAGGGCTCATGCTCTCTCATCAAAGATCTGGGTGAAGAGCCAGATGTTTTTGGCTCTTCTGAACAACAGCCATTCAGATCTTGGAGGATAGCTAATTCTAGTTGGCAGATGCTGCTAAAGAGAAGATGAAGAAGGTGCTGCCTCCAGTAGCACTCTGCCTGCCAAAACGGGCCGTGGAAATTGATGTATCTTCTAATGAACTTCTATTTAGAAAATGATTTGAAAGATGATATAGACACCTTGCTGTATAGGGCCTAGTCAGTTTTGACACAACTGTATTTATGTCATTATGCTGCTGCCAAATGATTTAGACACCATCTTGGAGGAGAAAAAAAGAATAAATGTTATATGAATCAAATGTGAAAAATTAGATCAGCTTCAGGAGGCAGAGTCCCAAGGTTTAGATACAATACTTATCTCAGTAGTCCAAAGCTTAGCATCTGGTTCTCCTTATCTGGATTTAGAAGCTATGCAGAGTTAAGCCTGGTTAATATTTGGGGGGAAATGGGGGGGGAAATAACCAAATCTTGGAGGGTACCTAGTTCTGGTTGGCAGATGCTGCTAAAGAGAAGGTAAAGAAGGTGCTGCCTCCTATGGCACTCTGCTGGCCAAGATAGGCTGTGGGGGAGCAGGCCTGACTGGCCCATTTCCAGCCTCCGTGGCCTCCTGCAGCACTCTGCTGATGGAAAACAGGTTGTGGCGGGCCTTGTGACACCACCACCTCGTGGCCTGTTTTCAACCAGCAGAATGCTGCAGGAGGTCATGGAGGCCAAAAACGGGCCACATGGGGGCCTCGTGACACCCCCCCCACAACCCATTTTCAGCTGGCAGAGTGCTACAGGAGGCCATGGAGGCCAAAAACAGGCAGTGCGGGGGCCTTTCAATGCCCTTCTGTGGCCTGTTTTGGAGGCCAGCAGAGGTACCATAGGCTGGTCCTTTGATATTTCCAGGCCGGCCCCATGGACCAGACCTAAGCAGCCCTTGGGCCGGATCCGGCCTGTGGTCCTTGAGTTTGACACCCCTATTTAAGCCTATTGTCCAGAAACTAAAAAAAAAAGAGGTTGGCTGTCATCTGTTTTAAGAATGATATTAAAAAGAGTGCCATTTTCACTATGGAGTTGACAATTCCATAGGTTTGGCACGTCCATAGGCATATAGAGAAAGGTCTTCTCCATATTGCTAATTCTATGTTGCTGGGGAGAGGGAATTTACCAAGAGCATTTCCTTTGGGGTGCAGAAGAATGGAGAATCTACTTCAAGGAGGCAGGCCCATAAGAGTAAAACACCTGAGCCAGATAGGCTGTCATACAATTTGAGTCCTCCCTGAAAAGCTTCCAATAGCCAAAACAACCCCCACAACATGGATATGATAATGCTGAATTAGAACTATCCGTTCAACAATTAGATAGCAGCAATTTGAATTTGTCCAGTTTCAGGTAGTCTTTGAAGGTAGCCTCTTAAAAAGTGCATTATTTATTTAAAGAATTTAAAAATATTTCTTATTGATGGAACATCACTCCAGATGACCTTCAGACCTGACAAATGACCTTCTATGCTACCACTTTAGTTCATCACCATCAAAAAGTACATAGCAGCTGCTAATGGATGTGCTATTCTACCTATGCTTTCATATTCAATTCTAAATTGCAAATGTGACATCCAAAATATTAGAACAATATTATTTAAAACCACAATAGCACTAATTGATAGCAAAACAAATCTTACTTTATAACATGTATTCAATCTGTCAATTCAATATTCAACTCTGTTTTGACATGTTTTACCTGATTGGTCTTTCCACAACAGATTTTTATATTTACAGTATGATTCTTGAAAGCAAGAATCTTTTTAGCATTTATTTACTTACTGATATACTATATTTGAGCCATTCTTTCTAAGAAATGCAGACCTGATTGATAACCATCTTAAAAATTCCCAAGAGTATATACAATGAGACTAGTACATATAAATACAAAAATGCATACATATTGACCAACATCTGGATCTGCAAATACTATTGAAAGAAACAAAGAAGCCAATGGTGATTAACATTTCATGCCTTCAACTGAGATAATATATATTTTATGTTTCACTTCCTTTGTGCCATACATAGTGTTGCACAAAAAATATAGACTCTATATACATCATGCTTCTGTATATACAGTAATACAGAATGCTGTACAGGATTAATTTTTGCCCTGATGATAATTAAGTGATTAGAACATTTCCTTCTAATTAACTTTGGGAACATCCTCATCTATGCCAAACAAATGAATATGAAGGCTAACAGGAGCTTCATACTATTTTTAACATTCCTTTAAATAAAATAAATCATTACAGTAGCAACTCATCGTATATTTTTAGGCAGGACATGTAGAAAGCATAAGGAACTATCAAATATCTCTTCTAATAGCTTATATTCTTTAAAGTATATATTATTTGCTAGGAAATGGCAGGCACTGTTGAAAACTGATGTTTGTGTCTGTATCATTAAACAGGAGATACAAGCACATACCATACATCATATACAGTGGAACCTTGGGTCACGAATGCTTCTGACCACAACTAAATTGGGTCCCAACTAAAAATTTAAAAAAACTCTTCGCATCTGGTCATGAACAAAAACTCAGGTGACAATCAAATGGCAGAGCAGATTTTTCTGATTTTGCCTTCCATGCCAGTTTCTTTTCTGCATGCATGCACAGTCCATCTTGCTTCTGGTCACGACCAAATCAGGTGCCGACTGAAGTTCTGGAACCAATTACGGTTGTGACCTGAGGTTCCACTGTACAAGCATCTACAGTGTGCACAGTGTAGGAACCCACTAAACAGAAAAGTCCTGTGAGCATACAACTTTAATTAGATTAACAATTATATGTTGCCATGTTCATAATTGGCCACAGACAACCTCATCTCAAAATTAAACAGCTATAGTTCATTGGTAGAGATGTAGATACACTTGTACCTCGGTATTCATCATTCATTGGTTCCAGGAGACATGCCAAGCATTAAAAACAAGTACCAAATAAATCAATTGACTAATGCACGAGCCTTTGTTCTGGCTGGAAAGTCATGAGACAACTAACATTAACAAGTTCTAGCTTGCACATCGAGTATCAAACAAATGATAAGTACCGGGACAGAATATTCACATCAAAATTAGTTGAGTATCAAATTTGATGAGTTTCAAAGCAGTTGAGTACCAAGGTAGAACTGTATCTACATCTACACAACTAAATAGAAATTAAGGATAGAATCTGCTCAGTATCATTGATTTCTTCTGACCCAATGGAAAGAAGTGAATAGAAATGCCTTCCTCTTGCTTTCTCTCTGACATTTGGACAGCATATAAGAGAACTTGGCCAAAAAAGACAAGGAGAGAGTCCCATTGCATAAGTGGAAATCCAATACCACAATGCTGGGTCCATTGCTAAACAAGTTTGTCTTTGATTTCAGCATTGTCAGGGGTGCCCATAGATATCAGGTTAAATATTTGTAATATTAAGTCTGCTTTGATCATCTCACTGACCTAGATAGGAAACTGGGGGTGAAGGTGCAACCCTACTAGTTTTCCTGAACCTCTCTGACTTTTGTGTCTTGGAGGCACTGTTTTGCAATGGCTCTGATCCTTTTTGTCAAGAAATACCCAGAAGGTGTGCTGGAGGAGCACTGTTCAACAATTTGATTGTTGATTAATAGAATTCTTCAGAGATCTGTCTTGCTCTGTCTACTGCTACATGAGACTGCTAAGAGCTTTAGAATAGGTTGCAAATAGTAGACTGATGAGATTAGCTCTACTCTTCTCTGTCATCAAACCCCAAGGCAGCAATTAGTACCTCTGCATCCTGATTAATGTTAATAATGGGGCTGGGTGAAAATAAGCTGAAATGAAATGCCAATAAGAAGAGGTAAGAGAAAACTAGACTTGGAGATTGAGGTGAAATGTATCTGGCATGGCCTTGTACATTCCTGCAAAGAGCAGATTTAGGAGTGTCCCTTGATCTTCAGCTGTTATTAAATTAGCTAGTAATAGTTGTGATGGGTGTATTTGCATACATATAGCTAATGTGCCAACTGTGACCTTTCCTGAGCCAATCAGACTTAGTGATAATTATCCATGTCTTGATTATAACATCTTGATTTCAGGATTATCCTAAAAGTGCCCTAAAATGGCAACTACAATAGTCAAGCTGCTAAATGATGTGAGGAATAGAGAATATGGTACAATGAAAGATTTGTATCACCGGTTATTTACTGTTTAATTTAAGGTGGCAGTGTTGACTTTTAAAAGAATATAAATCTTGCTCTTCAATGATGAACTCAAAACAAGATGGCCCCATTCTTATCTATCTAATAATAATATGGAAGAAAACCCTCTCTTGTATTGCTTCTTAGTTGTGAAAGTCATTCCCCACTCTCTCGGGATTAAAAAAAACCCCATATTTCTGGCCTATCAACTTCAAACTGTTCATTGATTTTAATTATACTGATTTGAATGATTTCAATTCTAGTAATTATATACTTCCTTTGAAATTATTGTAATAGACTTATATAAGTCTTGCTTATATAAACAGAAGGGATGAACATTTACTAGTCAACAAAATAAATAAAACCTCATATTCCATTTCAAAGATGAAAAGGAATAGCACACAATATAACCTTGATAGGCATACCAACATAATAAATCACATTAAACAGTCTGTATGTTTTACATTTGAAAAGTACCATTTCACCATATTTCCAAACTGAAAACTATACAATTATTAATCATTTATTCTGTTCAAAATATTGAAATCATCTTATGTACTGAGATAGATTAGAATCTTATTGATTTCAGTAAAAGAAATAATCATGTGAATATATCTCTCACACTGAAAACAATGTTATTCCAATATAGTTTAGTTTGCCTTAATTTGCCTCCTGTGTATCAAACAGATTTATCCTACTTATGATCTTCCATTTTTACCTGATTAAAATAATACAGAATAATAATAAAATATCATTAAAATAAAAATGCATTGTTTCGATTTATGTTGTCTTTCCTGTGAGAATCCCAAGACAATTTTCTATAATTGAATTGGATTTACTTTCTAACCAACAGCTATGATACACTACTTACTGATGTATAAAGGAATCCTTCTCCATTTAGGGCTATGTACAAGCCTGTTTTTACACCCTGGATAGCAACAACTCGAAGTCCCACTGGTATGAGATTGAACAATGCTGTAAAAATAAAGAAGATCTATCATAGGGAAGCAAAGACATCAAACACATACATGGAATAATATTGCTGACATAATAAGCATAGCTTATAGCATTTTATATACACTATTTATCATGATAAGATCAAATAAGTAATAACTAAAATACCATTTACAGTAATGGGAGCAGTGTTCATAAAATCTGATAACTCCAACTTGAAGCCACTTGTCTGAACACACATGCATACATTCACAACCCATTTTTGATCATCAATGTGACAGCAAGGCAATGTTCAGATTTTTGTTTTCTTTGTTGAAAAGAAGAGTTGGGGAAAGTTTAAGAACAACAATTAGCAATTAAAAACAATACTGCAGAATATTGTCCATTCTTACTAAGCCATGGCTTACTCAATGGTCATGAGATTCACACATTCACTGAACTACACCATAGCCATTTAAGTCCATCGACTTGTTGTGCAAACCCAGGTCAAATTTTGACTCTGAATATATTATAAGAGAACAATAAAACAACAAAGTTTGAATACACATTTAGACTAGTGCAGAAGGAACTTTAAGTTGCCTTTAAATACATTTGTATTCTGGTTGTATTCTGGTTCAATTACTTCTAACTTTCAGATATGGAAATAATGCAGCAAAGAGACAATGTGGTACAGCCATTCATCACATAAACAAAATAATTTCTCCATCTTGGTAACTCATCTGATACCTCTACTTAGGGGCTCACAGTAGACCTCCAAATACAATTAAAATACAATTCAAGGTGCCAGTTGTTACCTATAAAGCCCTTCGTGGCTCACAAACAAGTTATTTGTGGGATTATCTGTCTCTAGATCTTTCCTCCATTTTATATGCTCCAGCAGAATGTGCACCCTGCCCAGCCTCTTCTTGAGTTAATGTCACGAAGAAGAGAGGTGCCTTTTCTTTTGTGACACCTGTCCTGTGGAAATACCTCTCCTTAAAAATTTGATCCTGACCCTGATAGTCTTTGAAGACCAGGATATTCCCTTGGGCTTTGGGCCCAAGATGTTAGATAAATTGAGAGGTGGAGGATATAGTGATGCACCCTGAGTTTGTATTTGTTGTCTTTGACGATTCTGTGTTGTTTCATTGCTGAGAATATTGTATTGTTTTTATTACTGTATGTCACTCACTAGTTGCATTTTTACAAGTTGAGAGGCTACATAAATAAATAAATCAATAAATTTACCTATGCTGAATGTGCTACATTCGAAGTAAATATCAATCCTAATATTCAGAAATGCTATATTCACAAATATATTAAGCATGTGAAAAAGCTGAGAAAAGGGGCCTAAAACAAACCTTGGAAATAAAGGGGAAATGTCTTTTATGAACAGGTAGTCAAAATATTTGTCTGAAAGGGCACAGGGTTTCCTGATTGAGCAGGGACTTGTCTAGAAGATCTCCAAGCTCCCTTCCAACTCTGTTATTCTGTCATCCTGAAATGTTGATAGTGTAATGTGATAATTCTATCCACGGTGATTCTTAGGTAGTAACCACTTTTCTATGGTTTCGGACCACAATAAGAAAGTCTCCCTTAATTAGATTTTTAACAAAGACTGCTGATTTAAGAAAACAGTATTTAAAGAATTCAAATGGAGGAAATGTGCTCTGGAGTGTTGTTTACAGGATTTCTCCAGTCTTTGGCAGTTAGGAGTAGAACACTCAGTAGTCTTACTCAAGGATTGAGATGAAATAGCAGGGCTCTTCATTTTCTGAGGACATCAGCAGATACAAAACAGAGACATGATTTTAAAAATGGCATTATCAGCAACCATAAAAAACATGGAAGGCATACAAATGATGGCTATTCATTTTGGAATGGTTAACTCTACATTTTATGTGCATGCCTACGTAAAGGTAATGAATAGTTTCTTACTAGAATTAGTGCTGTCATCCTTGGTTCCCTCGAGACTTCCATCTGGGTGCATTTGCAAGT
>JAEANM010008036.1:0-17288 GCA_017656035.1 Myanophis thanlyinensis | reverse complement strand
TGCATCTGATTCCCTCCTTCCCAGCTACCCCTAGCCCTCCCTTCCTACCTTAACTTACCTGCGGTTGCGTAAGCATTCACTGCATATCGTACCCATGTACAGTATGATTGTGTATGTGACCAATAAAATTTGGAATTGGAATTGGAAATATGAGCCAGTTGCCAAACCTCTGAATTTTGATTATGTGACCACAGGGATACTGCGATGATTGTAAGTGTGAAAAAAAGTCATAAGTCAGTTCATACAATTATTAAATAAATGGTTGTAAGTTGACGACTATCTGTAATAAATCAACAAGTAAAAGAACATAATATCCAGCTGACTGGATCAGGACAAAGATATAAATAATATCATTTTCTTCCACAGTTGCTCTGAAAATGTACAAGGATAGTTTTGGTGAGACCCAGCTTCAGATTCATTTTGAGTCACCAAAACTCTCTGGGTGACTTTGAGCTAGTCTTTCTCTAGCCCAACTTACCCCATCTGGTTGTTGTTCTGGATGAAACTAAGAAGCAGCCCCAGATATGCCATCTTCTTAACAAAAATCAGGATATAAGTAGAATAAAATGTTAAAACTGAAAAAGAAATAAAATATTTCTATCAGATCTGGACTTCAACAATCCAAATAGCTACTTAGAGCAAAGATTTTATATGTCTTTGCTGCCTTCCCATGTTAACTGGGATTTGTGATTTAGATCTTAAACTCCACCTTTGCATGGAACCATTTCAGAATATCTTGCAACAAGATTCACATTTTTTGTATGGATTGTCAAAATATTTCTCAGAAATCTTTTTTTTTCCACCACTGGAAGCAGCCTTTAGTCCACCAAAAGGTTTCTACCAGACACCAATATTTTTGTTTTTCTATGATAAATTGGACAAAATACAGTAATATTCAAGATTCTTCTAGTGACATCATCTACCTCAACTTTATTTAATAAAATGTGTCATCTTCTATGTCTTGATCTTTTTGGATTAGATATTGTACCCTTTAAAGCATTGTAGCTCCATTAACATGAAAACTTTCACTTATTTTTTCCCTTGAAGCTGTAAGTACAAACTCATATTTTTTCTTTTTCTCCTCTCCCTTCTTCTCCCCACCCTCCCAAGCCAGCTGATAACACTGCAGAGAAAAAGTTAGATTTAGTGATTTTTCACATGTGATTCTGCTGAAAAGCAGTTAAGTAATATCAAATAATAAAATAAAGGCTATCTGTGTTTAGTCTGCAGTATTTTATAGTATAAATATTACAGTTACAGGCCAAACCAGATATTATGCAGGACATCAGCATTCAGGATCTTCTGTGGATTTCTCTTCAAAAAAATATTAATAGTAGTCAATCCCAATTAATATGAAAGGAACTTTCTCTCGTGCTGTTAAATTTCTCTTAAAATTGTTCTTGCCCTGAAGTGCCTATTTACTTTATGGAGCAAAAGCTTACTGGCATTACACCAGTAACTATAAGTAGTCCTTGGACTACATTCATGAGCTCTTCATCACAATTTCAAAATAAAGGTGTGTGCCTTTTATTCATCTATGATAGCTTGCAGTACAAGAGAGATACATAAGTATCAGAAAGAGAGGGGACTGTGGAGGTGCCCATCAATTACTTCAATCCTGCTTCTACCAAATTATAAAAAAGGGCTACATGACATTACAAATGTGGAAAGCACCGCCTCCTAGAAGACTGAAATATTTTGAGGAATTTTTAAAAAGACAGAATATTATATTGCCCTAAAGGAGAAATGGAGAAACATGGTCTTTAGAAGCAAGAAGCAGAAGTCTTTCTTAATAGCCCACAGCAAATGCCAACACTTCAGAGATAAAGAGCTTATTGAAAGAGGAAGACAAGTATCTAGATAGCTCTATTCATAAGCAAAGCAAATACTGCAGGCAGAAATCCATTCAAGACAGGATATTTTGAAACTCCCTGCAGCAAAGTCCGAACAAAGGCAGAATGGTATGATCAGAAGCAGCCCCTCATCCAAGATCCAACACAGGACAAAAGTCATTAAGCCACAATTGTCCAACACCCTTTCAGAAAACAAGCCCCTTCATTGCATCATCCCCTTCACCTGGGAGCTCAGATAAACAATAAGCCAGAGGTTGACCAAATTAGCTCAAACAAGCAACTAGGATTTGCGTTTTCTTTTTTGCCTATAGAGCCATCTGTGACTGCTACATAATCCCTACATGACCAGATAGAAATCTGACAACAGCCAATAGAATATTAAAGGACATGTTCTTGCACAGGAACGGGAAGTCCAAATACAAAGTGCAAAGAAGGTTTAAATCCCCCACTTTCAACTCCATTTTGCCAGCTGCACCAGAATCATAAACGCTGGTGGTTCTGTTCATCATTAAATCATCTTTCCAATCAGCCTCCATATTTGCAATGTCTTTCTCCCAGCTTGGAACTCAACCAGGTGGATTTTTCTTCCAGCACAAAAAAATAAAAATAAAAAAAAAGATGGCTAATGTTCTTTATAAGTGTGATAATCTGGCTCAGGGAACAAAAAAAGTAGAAAATGTAAAAGATAATTCTCTTTGGTTCCCAATCCGTGGCTGCTATTATCATGCCAGGTCTAAATTACAAAAACCCAGATGACCACTAGATGGTAGCAAAGATATAAAAACAAACAAGAAACCAGTCTGTAAAAGAACTCATTTCTAACCTTCACAATCCCCTGGAAAAGAAGGTTTTCCTCAAAATGCATTGGAATTTACAGTATGTTATATGTATAAGAAGAAATGCAGGACTCTCTAACTCTACTATGTGGCAGTCCTCTAGATCTTTGCATCACAAGTACAGTAAGCATACTTATTATTATACACTTTGGAAGATTATAACGGATCCCAGTAAATAAAGCAGTATGTATGAACTCATCCCATCCTTACTCAAGTAAATACCTTTAAATTTAATTCCTTGGTAGGACTGCTGCATATCTGATACAGGAATTCCTGAATTATTATGAACACATTTAGGCAAACTGCTATATTTAGTTAAAATGACTTAGTTGCTGCTAAAACTTAATCATGCCAGATTTACAATGATTTATAATTCCTCTCTTCTGAATTATATATCACTGCAAAGAAAGATGAGAATTATGCAGGTCATGGTTTTCTCTATGACACTCAGAAAGTTGAAGAAAGAAGTATAGAAAGAGTATTGATGCTTTTGAGATCTCCTGTTGGGAAAGACACCTGAGAAAGCTTGGATAGTCAAGAAAACAAACACATGGATCATAAAAGAAATCAATCCAGATTTCTCATTTGAAGCACAATTACTAATTATCATATTTTGGATACATTAAAGACCTTCCTTAAGAAATCCATAATGCTGGGTGGGAAGGAAGGAAAGAGGAAAAGAGGAAGAAGATCAATATCCAGGTGGATAAACTCAGTTACAGTAATGAACTAATAACTTTGGAAGACCTAAAAGACCAGGTTTAGGGAAAGATCTATCTATATGATTGCTAAATATTGACACCAACTTGACAGCACATATTCAGAATCAGTGAAATTTTGTTTCCAGAATAACTGGTTTTCAGAACTATGTTAAAACATGGAGAGAGATTTTAACTCTATGGCCCCATGATGCAGAAGTTCCTTCAGGCTGTATTCACAGGCACAAGGGCATCCAGAAAAGGGCCCACAGCTTCAAAATGGCAGGCACAACCAGGACAATCGAAGCCTACCTGTCTTTACACAGGAGCAATGCCTGAAACACACATAAAGAAAGATTGACCTGTATGTGTGTCATTTTGATATTATTAAACCTCTGCAAATGTCTCTGCCTAGGCACATACCAGTAATCAGAATTCTAACTTATCTGATTACATTAGGATGACTGTAGCATTAAGTGCAGCAATGAAAGCAGAAGCCTAACCCTAACTTTTTAGAGCTATATTACTCTGTTCTAAGATAAATGGGCCAGAGCCTAACGTTGCTGTCATTAAAAAGTAAATTCTGTAGTTATTGAGAGGCTCTGAAGAATAATCTCCATTGGTCTTTTGTAGTATGTGTACTGTTTCTATTAATATTTCACATATATGACCTGAGATATCTTTATTTATTATTTATTTAGCTATAGAGGCCTGCTGATGGGCTTGTCCATCCGCACTTTAGCTCCTGTCAAACTAGCATTGAAACCATGCAAATGCAAGTAGATAAATAGGTACCACTTTGGTGAAAATGTAACAGGACTCCATGACATCATACTGGCCACATGACCATGGAAATGTCTTTGGACAGCACTGACTCAATGGTCCTTGAAATGGAGATGAGCATCGCCCCTACAGTAAGCAATGACTAGCAGAGTAAAATCCGCAGGGACTCCTTATATGCAATTGCCAAAGTAGTTTATAATGAAACACATACAAGTACAATGAAATGCATAGTTTTAAAAATACAAACTGAAAACACTATAAATGCTAGGCAACCACAAAGTACACATTTACAAACTAAAACATTATATATTAAAATACAATTAAAAGCCAGTTTAAAAGCCTGGGAAAACAAAAAAGACTTTATCTATTTCCAAAATGATATGGACACTAGTTGAACTTCTCAGGGAGATTGTTCCATAAATGTGCTGCACCATAGAAAAAGTTTTCCACTTTTAAAGGCACAATCTCAGCTCCCTCAGTGAGGGAATCTGGAGGGGGGTGTTATTTGATGATCTTAAGATCCAGGTAGGTACATAGGACACAAGATACTCCTTCAGATTCCCTGGTCCTAATTGTTGTGGGCTTTAGACGTCAAAATCAGGATTTTGAATCGCATCTCTGAACAGACTGATATTCAGTGCAGTTAGTGAAGAACTAGCATTGGATGTTCAGCCAGTCTCAGTGAGAACCCAACCCCTCTGGTCAGAACACACTGAAGTTTCCAGACCATTTGCAAAGGCTACCTTACCAATTATACATTGCAATAATCCAACAGGGAAATTGCCAGAGGGAATAACAGTTGCATGTTTTTTATAGATTTAGAGGGGATAAACCATCCTGAGACTATGCTTTTTCCCTAGTTCTCCTGACTAAAAAGAGAAAAAAGACAAAAGAAAGGGGAATGCAACATGGTGCTATTCAAAAAAGTAAGGAAAGACATAAACCCTCCTTTGGTACATCTAACACATGCCTTATTTTTGTTCTCATCACTTTAAACGAGGTGTTTAGAAGATAGTCCCAGAGCCTCTTAGTTAAAGGAAGGGATAATGGAGCTCTCAGAGGGCTTCCTTTGGGCTGTGTTTTAGAGCATGAGCCCCACTTCCTCTGGGATGCCCCAAGCACCATTTGAGAAGATCTGAAGTGTGCCAGAAAGAAGCTTCTCCCTCCCACTAGAGAAAATGGCCTTTCTGGACCCCCTTTTCCTCCCAGCCTTTGAGTAATCCTTGTCTCTCCTACAGAAAGCCCCTCCAGAGAAGGAGGGGTCGGGCAATCCTGCTTGGCCAGTTTCATCCGGAGAAGACAAGGGATCCCCACTGCCCAGGACCACAAAGGCTTCCTCCGTGTCTAAAGAGTTAGCCAGCATGTGCAAGGCACTATCCCTGCCGGGTCACTTCCACCTTTGCCTTGAAACATGCTGAGAAGAGCGCTTCATTTTTTTTTCTCTTTCTCTCTCTCCCTCTGCTTTCTCCCTGAAGCTGGTGATGGATTTATTTCCTTAACAAAAAAGACAGAGAGTTTACAGTTCAGCTTTCACAAATGCATCTGATAGTTGTATAATCCCAGCAGGACAGGAAGATCCCTCCCGCCGAGCTATTCTTCCCCCCCCCCTTCTCCATCCCCCCACTACCCCCTTTCTAAGGCCTCAGACAGTCCTCAAACAACAACTGTCTGCAAGTCCTGGCTAATCCCTCACAGGTGACCTCAAGGCAGCCGAAGCCTCTCTCTAAACTCTTGCATTCCAAAGCCTGGCTTAACCCCTCATGTGCTGTGGAAGGACCCTTCCCTTTGTAGCTCAAAGAGCCAAGGCCAACTGGGGGGGGGGAGCGAGGCAGGGAAGGGAGCCAGTTTCCCAGGTCAGGCTAGGCTGTGAGCTGAGCACCATGGTGTTTTCTGAATCTTCCTTTCCACCTCTTTTGGTCAAAGGTTAAAAGCCTAATGTATTATTATAAAGCCAAAAGGAAAAAAAAAGGCAGGGAGAGAGTGGCATTCTTTCCTATAAATCATTCTAACAATCTCCGCACATGTGGGAGCCAGACCGTGCTGAAATCTCCTCCATTGCTGCTTCTGTAACCTTCCAAGCTTTATTTACTGGCTCTGACTGAGGACTCCACATTCAGCTATCTGATAATGAAGCACACTTTTTCCCCCCTCAAAAAGCGACACCCATTTGCTGTACTTTGTATGGGTGTTGCTCCCATCTGGCTGTGGATAATGGGACAGGTGTGAGGTTCAATGCATATACCTGGGATCAGGAGGAGGGGTTTTTTTTAACTACTTTAGGTTTCTGCTTAGCAAAGGTCATGTTTCCCCTCTGCTAGGCCGCCTTAGATAAACCTTTATTTTTCAGTTTCAATCTCTCAAGTAAAATATGGGAAGAAGAGTACCAATGTATCCTAGAACAATGTTTCTCAACCTTGGTGACTTTAAGATGTTTGGACTTCAACTCCCAGAATTCCCCAGCCAGCAAAGCTGGAATTCTGGAATTCTGGGAGTTGAAGTCCAAACATCTTAAAGTCCTCAAGGTTGAGAAACACTGTTCTAGAGATTAATTTGCTTTACATGGATTTTAAATTTTGAATATTAAAATAATATATTCTTTAAAAGTTGAGGAAGAACTAAGTGTGTCATTACAATATCAAAGAAATCATAAGTTCACTGGAATTCATACAGGCACTTTGTTGTAGACCTCAGGACTAAGTCAACTAGAAAGCTCTCTTTGGTTTTGGATGTTTGATTTATAGCTGCTGGATTATTTGAACAGTGTCTGCATAATCTTTTGCAAGTGCAAAAGGTTATGCCAACCTTGTGCCATCAAAAACCTCAGAAAGCTGACCCTCTGGACGCAGTTTGGTGTTCTCCAAGCCACAGTGCAATTTGGCAAGTGAATGCCAGTGGTGATGTCTAGCATGCTGGACTAAGCAATGTAGCTCTCCATTAGCCAAGATTGCAGCTGACTGGTTTCTATTCCCATCTGAAATGAGAATATTTGGAGCTCAGGGTTGACAAGAGAGATACTTGGTGCTCTCTGAGCTTGGTTATTTTCTTGTAGACATTCCATTACCCAAACTAGCTAACTTCATCAATGCAAATAAGAAATGAGGTTTGCTCTTGGTTTATATTCTAATGACTTGCCCTGTTGGTGTTGGTGGTCTTAGAGATTCTTTGGTTGGGCTGTTTACTGTTGGCTTGTTTGGCAGTTCCTTGATTGAGTATTGTTCACTTGATTATTGGTCTGATATTAATCTTGGAGTTAATCTATGCTCATCTGGGTGCTGATTGCTGGTGGGGATATTTGGATCTTTTTATTCCCTTTTTGGCTTGTTGATTGCTTCTTTTGCATAATGTTTGTAGACATGATCTAGGTATCTATTGATGGCTAATTTGTCAGAGATCAACCACCATTATTGCCTTGCAATTCTGGAATTTTGTGACTCAAAAAGGTATATCTGGTTGACACCACCACCAGCCCGGATTGGAGAGGTGGAGCCATCCTACCATTTCTCCTCTCCTTTTTCCATAGTCATCAGTCTCAAGTGATCTCCACTAAAAACAGTTGTGCTACCTTGTGTCTGCTCACTGGAACTTGCCAGGAGATATTATGGCATCTGAGGTAAAGATGCTCATGGGAAAAGAGAGGAGTAGCTAATGTAATGCTGCAGAGATTTGGGGTGGGAGTAGTTTTAAAAATAAGAGACGAGAAAGTGGGACAGGCATGAGAAGATAAGATGGGAAGTTTCAAAATTAGTCATGCCATTACAAGAGAGCTGCTAAAATTCTGTGCTTTGACTCATTGTGTGCTCAAAACTCAGTTCCCTTGCAATTAATCTGGTAAACATATTAAACATATTCCGCTGGTTCTACTCTTATTTATGCTTCATTTGATTCTTTTTACTGCTGACTGATTTTTTTATATCTGGATACCAAATAGGGTCCTCTATTGTTTTTCATGTTGAAGCAAGAAAGGTTAATTAACACCTTCCACTAATATGTGCTCCTTTTAATTGTTCAATTAATCAATGTTCTATCAAAGATAATGCTGTCTTTCCTCAAAGCTTATAAAGAAAAAAATCAACAAAATCTAGGGACGCTCTTTAAGTTTTAGATTGAACTCTGCACTTGATATATTCATGTGCCCACAAGGGATTGGAATGCAAGTGCCGTTACTTGATTTTATTTTGCCAGAACTATAAAATAGTGGCAATTAATTGTTATTACCCAAATGAGGCCTTGAACTGAAAAAAAAAACAACCTCTATACAAATTAGACATCATTTATCATCATATACTTAGAATGGAGTCACTGGGTAGCCAAAATACTCGCTGAAGGAGAATTGGCAAGGTCAAGAATTTTCACTTGCATGTATAAAATAAAAATCCTGGAGGAACTTTATCAGGGAAAATGGAATGTTGGATGAATATTGGAAGATCATAGGATAGACCTGAGGCAATGGAATGGAATATTCTTGAAAGGGGTATGACTGGCTGGGCATCTATACTGCAATTTGGTATACAGGTGGTTCTCGTTTAGCTATCACAGTTGAGCCAGGCAACTCAGACATTAAGTGAAACTGTGATTATGCTTACAATATTACCTTCCTTTATTTTATAGCTCTGGGGTCATAAATACAAAGATATCAAACCAGAAGTTGGCATATGTGTAGCCATTTTAGTTAGAGCATCACTGTAATCTTTATTCCTTTTTCTTCTATTTCTATGTAAATGTAATGGGAGAGAGGATTTGGGTTCACTAAATTCCTTAGATTGGGAGGAGGAGGAGGAGGAGGAGGAGGAGTAGATAGTGAGGATTGTTTGGTTAGGTGACATTCTTTCCCGTGGGAACAAAGACTATCCCTGCAAGTGGCTGAAGGCGAAGTTTGAAAACACCGAACAATGTTGAATTTTATTTGATTGGTGAATGTGATTTTTGTGGGATGTTTCTACTTTGTAATGTTATGTGGTGTAATTTCGGTTTGTGCCAGATCCAGAATTACAATAGACTTTACCAATTTGATGATTGCCTAAATAAAAGAACTTTATTTTGGAAGATGGGCATTGGATTAATTTTTGGGGTTTGGGTTTCATCTCTTGGAAACCTGACAAAGGATGTTTGCCAAGTTACTTTTTCATCACTGACCTAAATGCAAATAGTCTCTAAATGAATTGCTAAACAGTTGCTAAACAAGGACTACCCCCATGCTAAGAAAAATCATAATTCACTGTTCCTTGTTTGTCTATCCAGGAAAGAAAATAAAGCAAGCTTCTGAGAACCTTAAGGGTTTGATAAAACAAACCTAAGAATTGTATATCTTCTAAACAATAAAGTAGGTGTGGAACGGAGTGTTATCAAATATATATATCAAATATATTTTCTATACAACTTTTTCTTTGGGGTTCTACTTCTTCTATATAATATCAGCTGGGTAGGTAATTTTTTATTATTTTTTTAAATTATAAACCACCCTAAAAAGCATTTGTTGAGGGAAAGTGGCTGTATAATTAATAAATATTGGCAATTATCTAAGGACAGATTGTACAATCATACCACTGACTCCACATCATGTATCTTCTGCCAATATGCCAAGCCTAAACAATCCTTATCACCAGGTCCTGAACACAAATAAACTAATGAATATTGTGCAAACGACCACAGTGTGTACTCTTATCAGAAAAGAAACAGCTAAATTCTTGCAGCAATTCATCAAGATTGCAGTCTGGCCTTTTAGGATTTCTGAGATCCCAAAATGGATCAAACAAAATAGTTTTTCAGTTGACTTGAAAAGTTTTGCCAAATAGTAATAGGCTCTGTAAAATACTGACAAATACTAAGAAAATCACTGAGAGCAACTGATCTTTTACACACTTCTGACAAAATAATCTCAGCCTGTGACAGCCATCTTGAATGCATTCCCTGACTTTGTTTCCAAATGCATTCCGGTACATAAGTTATGCTTTTTAACTTTGTATTTGAAGTGTGCACTTCTTCTGCAGTTAAATACAGTATTACTTCAGTAGAAAAACAGCCACTTTTTAAAAACAAAATAGAAATATGGTTCTCCTCAGGCTATGGTGGAAAAAAAGAAGATGGTGACCATGACAGTGCAGTTCAAGCACACTTTACCTGTTTTTTATGTGGATTGCAGATCTTGGGTCATGCTGTTCCAGCCTTCATCTTCACTTTTTCCACTACATTTTTATTATTTGTGTATTTATTAAATTTATATGCTGCCCATCTCACTATCCAGAGCAACTCTGGGCGAGTTACAATGTATTAAAAATATAAGTATAAAAGCAACAATAAATGTAGGAACAATCAAAATTATAAGAATAGACTAAGGTAGCCTTGATTAGAAAATATAAACCACCAATGAGGAGAAATTCTGGAAAGAGGTTTTTCTCCCACATAAACCTGTCTGAAATTTCATAGCTGCTCTGGGCATTCTGGTTGTTGAACAAGATGGGGTTAAATGTTGGATGGAATGAAATAACAAGCAGACTGCTGGGGATCCAAATTTTATGCTCAGATTCTGAGAAGGGTGGCTTGTATTCCAAGCACCAGTCTATAAGTCATTTATTGTCCATTCAGAATCTTCTACTGTAATTATAAATACTCTCCAAGGACCATGACTGAGAAGCCTTTCTGGGGATGGGAGAAGGCGACACTCTCGGATTCTAGTATCAACTTTTTCATATTTCAGGCAGCAGTTGAAGAAATGTCAATGCTAATTTTAATTAATGCATTAATAGTTGGCTTAGTACTGAACGAATTTAAAAGCACCCTTTCTATTCCCATCCTTGTCACTCCCTAGGATAGCAAATAGGAGGGAAGAAGAATCACGCATAATTAAATGCCTTCAGGTTAATATACTGTGGTTTAGTAAATTAGGATATGAAGAAATAGTCCCTTCTGCATCCATCACTTCTGATTCTTAGAACCTATGAAACCAGCCAGGAACTTTTCAGGTAATTTAATTCTTTCTCTCTTTAGCTCTGTTACACTCAAACTGGGAAGCAATTCAGCAAGTTCCCATTGCAATAATACTGTCAGTGCCTGGCAACATCAACCAAAGCCCATTTGCTAAAAAAAAATGAGCTAAATAATCACTTGGCCTTACTGTACTAATACCATACTAAACAACAGCATTTATTTGGGGTCAGGAACCAAAGAGCAAGAGGTTTTGCTAAAACCAATTTACAGGTGTACTCATTAAGCAAAAAGCTGATTTAAATGTAGCCTTTTTGGCATCTTCGGCTCAGAGAACTGGCAGTCCAGAGAGTAAGAGAAAAATTACTGTGAATTTCATGTAAAAAATTGCTAGCAATTATAGGTCTGTCTATAGGAGGCTAAGCAGGGCAGAAAGGACACAGATGCTGTCATTTATTATCACCTTAATTGTGAGCTGTCTGCCATCTATAGGTAAATACAGGCATTGCAGGAGAAATATATACCGTAATTTCCAGATGTTTGTCTATTGCCCACCCCACCCCCACCAAAAAGATTTAGAAATATATTACAGAGTAAACATTCTGGAACTGCAAGTCATTTCCATCTTCTTAGCAATCTTTTTAGACCGGATGAAGGTCGTGTAATGAGTGGCCATAGGAAATAGCTTTTGAGCAAGCATGGCAGGAAACAGTTCTCCGCTAGCAGAAAATTGGAAAACTACAGCTTGGAGATGGGAGAGAGATATGGTGAATGTACCGTACACTGTGCATGTGATAACATGATTGCAATATACACAAGAGTGCTGAGGGATGTGGTGATCCTTTGCAAGCGTCTGGATGGGAAACAACAGGCTTCAGCTGAATTCTGCCAAGACTGAGTGGTTGGGGGGGGGGGGCTGCCAGTTCTAGGACTTTTTATTTTATTTTATTTTATTTTAATCCCACATAATTTTTGTAAACAACTCTAGGTGGTGAACATACCCTATCTTTTTCCTATTTCCTCACAACAACATTTCCACCTGTGAGGTGGTTGGACTGAGAGAGAGTGACTGTCCCACGGTCACCCAGCTAGCTGCTGTACGAAGGCAAGACTAGAACTCATAGTCTCCTGGTTTCTAGGCTAGTATCTTCACCACTAGACCAAGCTGGTTCTCTTCACTAAGCCATCTTTGAAGACACTTTCCCAAGACTACTGCAGAAGGTAAGGGAGGCAAGAGTAACGGGCGTACAGAAGTGTCTCTAGTAATTTTACTAAATAAAATTGCCAAAATTTAAGTTACATGTACTGTTATTACCTCTATTCATTAGCCCACCTAAAAAAACCTTATTTTTAAAGATCAAATGGATTTTTTATTTTTTTATTTTTTTGTCCTCCATCTTGAACTTCCTGGCTTCCTGGGATGCTTGTAGTTGAAGTTAATGTAACTAGCATTGGTCTTTTCTTCCTAAGTGGATAGAAATGGGGGAAAAATGGGGGGAGGGGGGCATGGAAGAGTTAGGACATTAATTTTGAAGAAATAAATGAACAAACTTTGTAATTCTGCATTGTGAATACAAACCTGAAGACTGAAACCAAAAGGCCTTTTCCAGGCATTTGGTTAACTGAGGCAGTTTTCAGTGGGTGTTTCTTAATGTTTCAGTGCTTTATAAGACTGAAAAAGACTCTAGTTTTTCCTTTCTTTTTCTTCCTAAAAGTAAGAAGTAGGGCCTTATTTCTTGCATATTTTAGCCTACCTCATGTTTTTTCTACATTCTGCAATTCCCTGACCTCTCAAATAATTTGTTCCATTCTTAAATTTTTACTACCCACTAAATAGTAGGGATATTTAACTTTACCTTCAATCAATATCTGTCATGTAATTACCCATTTAGTAGCAATACTTTATACCTGAAGTGTGGGACTCTGAAATGTGATTAATCATGATGGCAGCCTACAGTTTGTATGTTCAGAATCTGTCTACCACTGAGTATTATTTGTCAAAACATAAAAAGAGGGGTTCTCTCTGTCCTACTATTTGGTTTCCCAGAAATATCTCCACAGCCTCTGCTGAAAAAAATAACCTTGACTATTGGTACAGTAATTAAAGTGTAATATTTGGATAGGTCATCTTGATATAATTATATCAAGATGACCTATCTGAATATTGCACTTAATGTGGAATATTTTGAACTTTAATGTGGAAGCTTTTTAATCCATGACCTACACACAGCTTTTACGGGAACTGTTGAAATTAATGTAAAAATGTAATGTTATTTTATGAAGTGGGTTTCTCTGTCAAAATCAATAGTTTTCAAGTGGTGTGTTGAAAGTTTTGGGAGTTGTTTGGGTTTTTGGCTCTGAACTTCCTTTAAGCTGCTGGCTTATGGGCTTTAGTGATGTGTTGTGGCCATGGCTGTCAGGCACAAGTAACCAGGAACAGGAGTTGAGTTCAAAGCTCCTAAAAGTTATTCCATGCTACCTATACATAAGAATCTGGCATACTAATGATCAAGCCAAATTGGTGCTAGATAAGGGTCAAAGTAATTCATGGTGTGTGTTTGGGGGTGGTGGTGGACTTGGCTGCACAAAGATTCCAAACTAATGATATGTTTATCCTCATCCCTCAACTCAACCTGTTCGTCTTCTACAACTTTAGGTTTTTTTTAAAGTTTGCTTCAATGAATAACAGGTGTTTTTTTTTAGTGGGGTGCTTTTAGAAGATTTAGTGCACACAAATGGATTTTGGGTAAAGTATAACAAGATCAAAACAGAAACAAAACATTAAAAAACACATAGAAATAATAAAAACCATCAAATACTATTTTTTATCTTCTAGGTATGCTGAAATGTATTATGTTCTACTAGCATCCTTAAATCAGAGGGCAGAACTTAAGGTATTTTACTCATTGACTTTTGCAAATATAGCTTTCAGGATTATGTCTTTACAGTGTTTTGTCAACATTGCTTTTGTTTTGTCTATGTTCAGCATATAATCCAAGAATGTGAAGCTTGTTTCAGTATCTTGGCATGGCTTGGTCATCTTGGCCTTAACCTGCCATTTGTTTTGTGAAAAGAATTTTATCTTGGTTATTGTTTTGTCGCTTTTCTCACAACTTCCTACAATTTGTATCTTGTCTTTTTTGACATTCCAGGCCTTTTCTCAGCTTTATTGACATTCTTTGTCATGCAACTTGCCAGAAATCTTACTCTGTCCTTGATATTCAAGTCTATTTTTTCATGGGCTCCTTGTGAGGTGCCTAATTTTGCTTCAGCACTGGTTCTCCCATTTCAAAGGTTTCCATCCATTTGCACATTAAGATGTGTTATGAATTTGGGTAGTTGAAGTATAACACAATAAGTACAAAGCAAACGAAAGGCTAGCTGTGATGTGACAATCTTTCTCTGTGGTTCATCCTCTACAAATCTTTCTTGCTACTGAGATGTTGGTTTCATGAGGCAGGTGGATTTTGTTCAAAGCATTTAAATTACCCTCTTTTTTTTTTTTTTTTTTTGGTGTATCTCTTTTTAAAAATGTATAAGGCAGCATTCCCTTGCTATTTAGGGGCCATACTTTGGCATCTTTCAGATGTGTTGAGATTGTAATTTCCATAATTCTCAAACAGCTTTTGGCCAAGATTTCTAGTCCCAGGAGTTCTAGTCCCAATGCATCTGGAGAGCACTAGGTTTGGAAACAATGACATTAACAACAGCAATAAAGTAAATGAAAGCTAGGCTTTAGTGACACTTCCTCACTCACTGATCACCAGGCAACTATTCCTAAAAGGAAAGCATTGATTGCATACATGCTGGGTATGCAGCTTTGTGTTGTAAGTTACCATGGTACTCTATCCATTTGCCATTATATTAAATCAGATTGTGAATCAGGACTATAGGGGTGCAACCAACATAGAAAGAACTCTAGCAATATCTTGGTTTAAAAACAAAAAGTGTCACAGAGAACAATGTAAACCTGGCCATTGCCAGCAAATGTTTCCCCAGGAAACACAATAGCAAATCTCTCACGGAAGCTATTGGCAAGATAACCTCAAGCACATTTCAGAGTAGAAAACCAAATGTTTGCTTCTTAGCTGAGAGGCTTGATAAATATGTTCAATTGTTCCTTTTGTCCCAAAGCAAAAGAAGATGAAGTAATTATAACAAATAATGGCACTATAAGGTAGTTTCCAAGAGTAAAGCATGAATTTAAAGCAGTAGGGAGACAATATTTGAGGACCTGAGGTAATAATTCTGCTGCCTATCATTCTGGAGGGCTGCTGGAAGGATAAGGGTCTACATTTTTACTCTTGGACTTCAAGGATAGGTACTGAGGCCTCTTACTCCCATTCCCAATGCCAGTGTTAGTTTCCACAAAAAACAAAGAAACCATTACCTTACTAAAAGTTGTCACCAAAATTCAGCAGCAACAGCTGAATTTGCAGGATAGTGAGAGGTGGCTTGCAAATGGGGCATTGTTGCACAGCCAATAGCTTTATGAAGAAGACCGAATACATTGAGAGAGAAACATTAGAGCAGGGGTGTCAAACTCGATTCCATTGAGGGCTGCATCAGGCTTGTATTTGCCCCAGGGGGGTGGGGCAGGGTGTTTGTGGCCAGAGTGGGAGTGGCCAGCTTGATCTCACTCCTGTCAGGAGCGCCTGTGATGGCCCAAGTTCTCTGCCAGTGAAAACAGGCTCCTGAGCTCCCTTTTCGGCTGCCACAGCCTCCTGCAACCCTCTGCAGTGAAAACAGAGCTCAGGAGCGCTGTGTGGCGGCCCTCCCAATCTCTGTTTTCACAAGCAGAGGTTGCAGGAGGATGTGGCAGCTGAAAATGGAGCTCAGGAGCCCATTTTAGATATCAGAAACACTGTAGGCTGATCCTTCACTGTTTCCAGAGCAGCCCCGCAGGCCAGATCCAAGTACCCCATGGGCCAGATCCAGGCCCCGGGCCTTGAGTTTGACACCCCTGCACTAGAATTAACAATATAACTTTTATTAAAAAAAAAAAGTATTTGGGGGGCAGGTACTTGCATGAAAGAAAAATAAATATAAGCTTTATTTGAGGGGAGGGGAAACCATGGTAACCGGAAAACCTGAGTTACTTAAACTAGCTAAGAACATTTTGTGTGCACCCCACCACTATGGAGAAAGTACATGTTGGAGTCAAGAAAAAAGGAGAACTCCACCATGAGTGGGAGGATGCGATGAAAAGAAAGCTCCAAGAACATCAGTTTAATCAATAGGAGACATTTCAAGTGGAGACATCCAAAGTAAGCATTTTAGACAAGGAAAGGAAACAGAAATGCAGGTAGAAACAAAACCGCCTATATTCTTTTCTCTAATTAAAACACTCGATTTTGCCCTCTCTGTTAGCTCTATCACTTTTTCCATCGGTTCGTCTATTGTGAGGACTGATCTATCTGTCCATTTCTGTGCATAAAGATTGCTCACTACAGTTCAGTGGGTACAATAATGTTTTTTCCAACTTTTTTTACCCAACCTTAATTTTTTCCAGACGCTTCTCAAAGCTGCCATCATTAGACCCATATGGGCACCCATGTTACCCACTTATGAACTCTTTGGGTCCCTGGAGCTCTTCCTAAGTTGCAGCTATGTGCACACCCTTCTCCTCTCCCACCTCCAAATGCTGAACTTCAAACACCAATTTTCCTTTTCTTCCCATCTCCTGGTTTTGTTAAATCCAGCAGCCCAATGAAGAGTTTTGGGGTCTCTTAAAGCTTCCATATTCATCTGTGTCATTTTTCTTGCTCCTAGTAAAGAAAACATTATTCTATTGCTGGATTTTTTTTTCTTTACAGACCAACATGGCAGTCAATTTTCTATTCTGAACTGCTAACATATTTCCCCCTTCTCCCAACAAATATACATAGCTGCTAAGCGTAGCTATCAATGCATGTAATGGGGGAGAAGGGAGCCAGCATTTGTAGTCTACTATGGAGCCATAGCTCTCCTTCCCCTCAACATATTTTTCCTTTAGCTCTCTGTTATCCAAGCAGTTAAATATGTGCTGAAAGATAGCAATGCAAACAGCTCTTCTTCCATCTGCTTATATGAACAAGATAGCCTTATCAAGAGTTATCCTAGGCAACTGCTCAGGATCACCTAGGGCAGGGGTGGGCAAACTTGGCCATTTTGTGACTTGTGGACTTCAACTCCCAGAATCCCTCAGCCAGCAAAAG
>JAEANM010008035.1:0-17289 GCA_017656035.1 Myanophis thanlyinensis | reverse complement strand
TTTTTCCCACTTTGCAGGGTTAATCCTGTAAAGATTAACTTTACAGGGTTAATCCTGTAAATAAGGCAATTGTTTCTGGCCTAATCTTTATTGCCTGGCTCACAGAAACTGCTTCTCCTCTTATTACATTGTAACTTTGGTGAAGTTTAATTCTGTGCTTGGTGATGTTATCCTGTGGCCATGCCCACAGAACCAGTAGTAAAAAAAAAAATTGAATTTCACCACGGGGGAGGGTGGTGGGGTGGTTTTGATTTCACTCATTTGCTCCCTGCTTACCTCAAATTGTGCAGCCCAGTTCCTAACAGGCCCCGGACTGGGATTAGTCCATGGCCTGGAGATTGGGGACCCCTGACCTAGATGACTGTCATGCCTGGGGCAGGAATACAATTCATAGTCTCTTTCTTTCTAGCCTGATGCATTAACCACTAGACCAAACTGACTTGAATTTCACTTAGGTACTAAGGCGACCACCATCCTCCACCATACTTGGTTTAGAGATGAGATTTAACGAGAACTAAACATGAACCTCTTTCTCAGTTTCAACAGAAATGTTGGTGTTGATTTGAACTGCAGCATACATACCTGTGAGGACCTTTGACCTAAAATGGGAACTTTGTGCTTTGCTTCTAGCAGCCTCACTTCAGATAACCTAGCAGGACTCCTCTGCCTCTTTGGAAGAAAAACTTTCAATCACTATTTAGTACAAATGCTGTATATCAAACCCACAGAAATGGAAATAGGCCCCTTCTAGTGAATATCACAGTGATTATGTCTAATGTGCTAAATGTGGTATGTATGATAAAATTTAAATATTTGTCAATTGTCATTAACTAAGCACTCTGCTCCAAAAGAAAATAGGGGCTTACTATGGGTTTAAATTGCTCCTAGTTCCAATGGGGAATTAAAGAGTGTTTTTGTTGTGTTTGTGTCTCTGTATGTGTGTCTGGGTCTGTCTGTCTGTCTCTCTCGCTCTTTCTCTCGCTCTCTGTGCATGTGTGTGTGTGACAGAGGGAGAAGCGGTAACAGCTAAAACATTATGAGAGACTGTCAGTTCATTGATTTCCTAAGTCTCATCCAAGTAATACTTTTATTGATCTATGCTGAGATTCCTAGCACAATCAACTGGGTGATGTCAATATCATAACTTGCAAAGAGCACAAACAAATCATCAATGGAAGGTTTTACTGCCTTCAAGCTGGCTGGTAGGTACAGAGTTTGCACTTTGTAACCAGTTCCCTACAGTTTCTCTGCTTCCTTAGCTGCAAAGTCACAATGAGCCCTTCATCCCACTCTACAAAGAGAGAAATTGATACCATTTCCCTTCCTGCATTCCCTACATTTTGCAATATGGTTTTCACAGTGAGCGATGACCTGCGAGAATTGGTGGCAAGGAATACGTTCGGAAGAAATCTAAGTGAACATCTTGGACACTTATATGAGCTACAGAAGTGCAGCTGAGGTTCCCAAAAATCTAATAATGCCACTAATTTTGTAGATTTCAAAAGAAAGTGGCTTTTCTTGCTTTGAGCAATTGCTGAGGGAAGGAAGCAGCTAGACAGGCGATGAACTCTGTGTCACAAAAATTGTCAATAAATAATAATAATAAAATAATAAATAATGCTGGTACTGTAGAATAAAAATCATATCTGAACAACACAGTATCTTAGCCAATATTTAAGAAAACGGTTTTTTTTTCTTTTTAGAAACTTCATCTTTGAATATTATTTCATACTGTTCTGTTCCATTCCATTCAATTCCATTTTGCATTTTATTATGGATTTTCCAAAAGAAAATTCAATGTGTTTGTATAAACAAATGAAAGAAAAATAACCATGAATTGTTCTTTTACTAGGACATCTTAAAATACACCATCACATCTGTTCTGGTCCTGAATCAGGTAATATTTCTTTTTTTTTTAATCCAGTAATTGGGAAGAGAGATGAGGAACGCCTAAAGCAGTGTGTGCAGCATGAAAATCCAAACTTTGTTTAAAAACCATAAAACATTGCTGTCAAATTGTTAATTTTAATATGACAGAATGGGAAAATTATGCCATGCTATACTATGTTCACTGTATGTCAATTACATTTAGATTACACCCTCTCCTCATTTAGCAACTGATCCATTTTCACAATTAGTTCATTAAATGAAATGGTCACTAAGTGAACCTATGACTGAGAGGGAGAAAGATCCCTGGTTGCTGCTGTCTCATTCAGATAGAGTTTTCTGGTACAGTTATACCAGCTATTGGAAGAAATATCCATCTGGTTCAGTTCCAAGCTGGGAGAAAGGCCCTGGAGACAAAATGGAGGCTGGAGGCTGTTTTGAAAGAGGGTCCATTTGTGGTCCTGGTGCAGTTGACCACATGGAGTTGAGTGTGTGTGTGTGTGTGGGGGGGTATTTATACCTTCTCTTGGGCTTTGCACTTGAACTTCCTGTTCCTGTGCAAGAACATGTATTCTGTTGGCTGTTGTCAGACTCCCATGGGGCCATATACAAATTCTAGGAGTTTGTCTGAGCAATGAAGGGATTTGTTGGGCAATTCCTACTGTGGCTGAGGGCTAATCCTACCTTTGTTCAGACCTTGTTTCAGGGAAGTTGCTTACAAATAGAGCTACCTAGATCTCAATAAGCTCTTCAGTGTTGACATCTGATGAGGGCCATCAAGAAAGGTGGAGGCTGCTTTCTGTCTCCAAAGCATGTTTCTCAATTTCTCATTCAGGGAAATACAATATTCTTCCTTTTTAATATTTCTCAAAACATTTCATTCTTCTAGGAGAGGGGTGGGTGCTAACTTTCTACACAGCATTGCTTTTACTACAGCATGCATTGTTATCAGGCACACAAAATGTGATCATAAGTGCACACGTGGGTCGCAAAATCTTTTTTTTAAATTATTGTTGTATTTGCAAATGGTTGCTTATCAAAGCAAATGAGGAGTGGATGCAAAGTGAAACTTTTTTTTGTCCTGATTCTACCTACTTCTTCATTTTGGAATCATTTTTTGTGTCCAGTCCTTGGCATAGCTCTCGTAACCCACAGGCAACCCTGAACTTGAAAATGTTATACAAGTGTGCTATGAACAAAAGATAAGAACATTCTAATCCTGCTACTCTCTTCTGGTATCCATCCTGGTAAACACGTGCAAATCACTAATTGCAATGGAATGGAAGATATAAAGAAAAGAGTAAATGAAGATGTACAAACCATTTAGGATAAAATTTATATGTATCTAATAATAACTGCCAATAGCACATTTTCCTGCAGTATACAGTTTTTAGCCCAAAATTACACCATATTATTCAGAAAAATGCAAATTTGAAATTCTGATTTGCGTAATCTGGAAAGTATAGCCTGGGAAATGTGAATTTAATGTTTCTTTTTAGATTATTATTATTTTTTGATGCAGCCCATGCAGTTTTTTCCAACATCCATTTCTAGGTGAATTCATTCCTTTCTAACCATCTGATAGTTAATTTCTTAAAAATCTCATCCTCAAACAGCTTATGTATTAAAAATAATGATGACTTTCTTTCTCCTTCAGAGTATATTGCAAACATATTAGGTCAACAATAATTTATCTTCCCCTGGGGTATTCTGGGAGCTGTACTTTGGGCAGAGAAAATGGGCAGAAAACTCATTACAGAAAAATCTTAGGCCTACAAATCACTGGCCATGGGAAATGGGAGAACTACAGTAACTATGGCAACTGATCTTGCCTAAAATTCTTAGGCAATATCTATCATGCATTTTAGACTTCTGCTCAACTTTTCCTTCTCTTAACACTGACTTCATCCTAACACACAGGAAAAGATTGTCCATGACTGTTTATCCAACACACATTGCTTACTAAAATATGAAAAGGGAGCTCTCATTGACCATGCAAATTGATCCCCATTCATATTTTCAATCTTTAATCCTAATCATGGGCCTAATTTCAGCATAATGCCTATAAAATCATTTCCCCTAATGTCTGCAGGATGGCCAAGTGGAAAAGGGTGGCTTAAATTTTCACATCATCAATGTTGGGTGTCAGAGTAAAGATTTAACAGCTGACCAGCTGCTACAATGATGTAATGCTGATAATTGGGGCTGGTATCACTTTAAGAGTCTATTATAAGAGAGGTCCTGTTGGGGCATATCTGTGTGTGTGTGTGTGTGTGCGCGCGCTTGCTTGCTTCCGTGCTGTAGTTGATGATTGATTGCCTGACTTTGCCTTTTACGTGTATGCATATATTCTTTATAGATAAACCACTATTTGAAAGACAAACCTCTGTTTACTGTATTTTGCTCCTGGGTTGTCTCAAAATAGTTACACTGTGCTCATTCTAACACCGGAAATGGGAAATGTGAGAATGAAGACTAATATTTTCTCTTAATGAATCTTTCAGTCGTGGTATAATGAAAGGCTGGCTTGGGATGAGGAGGAATTCCCCTTCAGCACTATCACTGTGCCTTGGAATTCAGTCTGGACTCCATCTTATATGGTTCAAGAAGCGTAAGTAGAATTGAAATAACAATGTCTATAATAAGGCACATTGGAAGAATATGAGGTGGGTTGGGCTAAGAGAGAATGATTATCCCAAAGCCAGAGAGTTTTCAGGGCTAAGGCAGGATTAGAGCCCTTGATCCCCAGGTTTCTAGCCTGGTACCTTAATCAACACACCAAACTGGTTTCTATATGTCATATAGAAACAGAACAATTGATCAGTGGAGCCTCTTGCCTCTAGAAGTTGTGAATGCTTCAACACTGGAATTTTTTAAGATACGATTGGACAATCATTTGTCAGAAACGGTATAGGGCAGTAGTGGCGAATCTTTTACTTACCGAGTGCCGAAAGTACGTACTTTGTGTGTGCCATCCGCACTTGCGTGGGGATCCTCCACGTGCGCTGCATGTGCAACTGCACCATCTGCACATGCATGCAGCTTTTGCACGTGCAGTGCACTCGCACTGCATGCAGGGACTCACGCACACATGAGCAATCGCATGTGCATGCGCAGGAGAGCTTCGAAGACCAGCTAGATTTCCTGCTGCAATCGCGCATATGCACAGCAGGTGCCCAAAGACCAGCTGGGTCTCTGCAATCATGCATGCGTGCATGTGCAATTGCATGTGCATGCTCAGCTGGAGGTAAGTTGGCCGACAGCATGTGTGCCCAGCAAGGTGGCTCTGTGTGCCACTTGTGGCACCCGTGCGATAGGTTCGCCATCACAGGTATAGGGTTTCCTGTCTAAACGGGATTGAACTAGAAGACCTCCAAGGCACCTTCCAACTGTTCTATTCTATTCTATTCTATTCTATTCTCTTCTCTTCTATTCCAGCCTTTCTACAGTAAACAATGGTAGTCTGAGAATTTTAATGTAAATAAATGCACTTTTTCTCATTTGAAAGTGAGAAAAAGTTTCTCAACATTCTAGAAGATAACAAATTTGTGAAAAGCAACATTAGCTTTTGCTCATGTCACATTTTTTTAATTAAAGGTTTGATGTAACATGGAGAGTGGTACCCTAATGTGGTACTTCACAGTGATGGGAAAACAGAATTTCAGCTTGCTCTTCGCATTGACAGCAACTGTAACTTTGACATCTTCTATTATCCATTAGATAGCAGCCAATGCTTTTTGAGCTTTTTCTCACTGGACAACAAAGGTAGGCAAAAGTCTGCATACATAAATAACATAAAGAAATTGGTTGCCATGCACTGTACAGAACTCCATTCAAACCATCTATGGTCTCTTCTTGAGTAAATTTTGGATATAGTTAGCAAGGTCCTTTGCAGACTGCACACTTTATTTCTGCACATAGTTCTAATTAAAGTTTTTATGAATGATAGTTGTTGATTTGGGTGAATGTGATGTGGCTGGTTATGAAGGCCCTATGGATAACATCGATACGATTATTCACAATACGACCTGCTTAATATTGCCAATTGCCACTGAGTATAAAAATGTGTGGGGGGGGTTTTGATAAACATTGCTCGGTCAGTTTGCATGGCTTCTATGTTAAAATGTATAATTTTACTAAGTAATATTAAAGTAAGATTTACTTATACAAAAATTTGAATACATAAGCCAGTGAATGAAAACCATCTGACATTGTCCACTAATGTACCATTAGGCACATTGTCAACATCCTTATGCAGAGCTACTGTACAAAATGTCCAGTTCATATTATCAGTTTATGCACAATCTCCACTCATAGGATATTGAGCACAAGGTTTATATTCAGGGAAGAAGATAGCTAGAAAGAGTTGAATCTCTCTACCCATAAATTTTGCAACTTGCTCAGTGCATCTATCTATCTGTTCTTAATGAAAGCAAAATCATCAGTCAAAAAAGGCATCAGAGAAAAGTTCTAGGGAAGAAGTTGGTACCGGACTTTGGTTGCTAAATTGTAGTAATTCCAAGTCTCAATACCTAGTAATAGCAACTCTTCTCCTCTAAAAGATAACCACTTATTCTAACCTCTGCTATTACTTGGCCCTTTTCTCATCTGTGGCATTTCTTTTCCCAGGCTTCTAATATGGTTGACTCATCTTTGTAGTTTGACTTAGAAGATACTATATCAACTTTTTACTTAATTCAAAGAAATTATTTTACTTTAACCTAATAAGATTGTGATTTTTCAAATTCTTTTAAATTATGCTTCCAAGTCAGTGACCTGGAATTCAGCACCTCCATTGCAAATGAAATTCTGAATTTAAAGCGTGAATATCTCATCACAAACGTGAACATTACAAGCCAAAGGAATATGGCCCAGCCTTATTTTGCAGTCATGGTAAGAATATCACTTGCATTTATAATTTAATTTTTTAAAAGTACCTTAATGGCATCTCAGTCAGGGTCTATTCTTCTAGCTGATAGGACTGATGATCCATATAGGTGTCCTATCTGCCTTTGAAATGGATATTAATAATGGGAATATTTCTTGGGAATATCCCTCCCTTCCATTCTTATGAAAATAGAAACACTATAGTTTGGTGGGTTCATGTGATAAAAAAACTATAATCCATGATTTACAACCATAGTGGCTGAATTCACATGCTATGTTTAATCAAAGCAAACAAACCATATTTAGGCTTAGCACTGTGCTTTATCAATGCCCAACAAATGAGTTTCTAGTGAAACTTGAATTATTACTTCCTTTTACCAGGATGTCTGGCTTCTTTTTCAGATAAATCTAAAAAACACAGGAATACGAGTCTTCCTCGCCTCAGTATTGCCAAGCCTTGCAGTTGAGATAGGGGATCTCTGTGGCTTCTTTATCCGTCTCCAAGACAGATTGTCCTACATGACTTTTTAGGGAAGGTGGTAAAAAAAGTGGTTGATTGGCAGCTTCAGAAGGGCCTGGATGAAACAGATCACCCGGATCCCTTTCAGTCAGAATTCAGGCCCAGTAATGGGATGGAAACAACATTGCTCGGACTTGTTGATTTCTGGCGAAAGCAGGATACCATCATCATCTTTGTTCTTCTTGAACTCTCAGCAGCCTTCAATACCATTCACCATTTTATCCTTTTTGGCCACTGTGGGGTCTGGTGCTGGGCAGCACAGCCTGCACTGGTGCGAGTCCTTTCTCCAAGGCAGCTCTCAATTGGTGTTAATAGGGATTGAGAGATCCAGCCCATGACTGGTTTTCTGTGGTGTTCCATTAGGCTTGGTATTCTCTCCACTCTTTTTTAACATCTACATGAAGCTGTTGGGTGAGATCCATGGGTTGATATGCAGATGATGCAGATGATGTTCAACTTTATATCTCTGTCCCTGGTGAACCAAGTGATGATGCCGTTGCTGTAGGAGCCTGGATGGGCTTCAGCTGAATCCTTGGAAGACCCAATGATTGTGGGTGTATGGAGCTTCAAAATCCAGGGTTTTGACATCTTTAGTTCTGGAAGGGATGGCACTACCCCAGACAAATGTGTTATGCAACTTGGGGGGTTCTCCTGGACTCACAACTCCTGCTTGAAGAGCAGGTGGCAGTCTCAGCCAATAGAGGCTTTGCACAACTTTGGGCTGTGCACCACTTCCAGACTTACATGTATCAGGAGTTTCTGTGCTCAGCGATTCAAACCGTGGTCATCTCATGCGGGATGACTGCAATGTGCTTTAATTGAAGAGCTTTTGGAAGCTTCAACTTGTGCAGATTGTGGGAGCATGGGCAGTTATAGGAGGCCCTAGAATGGGTCTTGTTGCGTCACTGTTCTGCGAGCTGCACTGCCTACCGGTTTGCTTCTAGGTTCAAGTCAAGTTGTTGATTATTATCTACAAAGCCCTGAATGCCAAGGGTCTAGATTACTTGAGGAAGAACCTCACCCCTATGTGACAGGCCGGCCCCACCCACCCCCATTCCCCAGATCCTGTCAGTCAAGGAATTCCAACTGGTGGGGTCCAAGAGAAGAGCCTTCTCTGCTGAGGCCCTGGTCCTTTGGAACATTTTGCCCCCTGAAGGGAGATTATCTCCCACCCTCCTCACCTTCTGCAAGAGCCTGAAGACCTGGCTCTTCCAGTTGGATTGGGAGCCCAATGTGGGAGTATCACACTGGAGGTGGTTGATCGACTAATAGCAGCTCTCACCTCCTCCCCCTGTACATTCTGCTCCTTTCCTTGCCATTCTTTAGTTTTAATTATAGTTTGTATTTTATTATATACCATGATTTATTAGATATCATGATTTTACACATTTGTATATAGATATTTATGGTTTTATTTTGATGTTTTAAGCCACCCAGAGTCACCTTTCAGTGAGATGAATGGCAAATTTCATAAATAAATAATTCTTATCACTCACCACATTTAACTGTAGTATAAATATCGAGGAACCCTAACCCTAACATTCATCCTAATCTGAATTTATAGATTAGGTACTAACATAATTTCAGCACACACACTTCCCACAGTAACATAAAGCAAAGGCTGAGGGGACCCATCAAGAATGCCTTTAACATCTTCCTTCTTCCACTAATATCTTAGGTTATTACTACATTGGCCTTCTCATATTACTATTCCTTAGCACAACTGAAACTATTTTGGTGCATAAGCTGGTAGCTGATAATGCAAATCTTTGCCTGAATTATGGATTTAAAACAAAAAAGAAGGCAACTTCTACAGTCAAATGACCAATTAGGACATGCAAAGGATCTTAAGACAAAAGGCAAGTAAATAAGATATGTGTGTGGGGGGGGGGAGAGGGACTAAAACTTTTCATAAATAAGGTGATGAGGAACTTCAGCACAATGGCATAAATCTTGGCAGGAATGAAAACCTGTAGGAGATTGGTCTACCGTCTAAAGACCTTTTAAAACCTGGAAGTTACCAGGATTTTTTAGGCTGAAATAGTAGTGCTGCTATTTTAATTATTTAACTAAGAATTGATTATTTTAATACTTGGGGCTTTAAAATTAAGCCATGAACCTGTAGCTGCAATAACAGGGTAGCAATAGGGATAGGTAGTCCATTCCTTTTCCTCAGACTTCACTATGAGGATACCAGGCAGGGTGCATCAGTAAAAGTAAGAGTAAGAGTGACTCAGCTTGTACCCAACCAGTATATTCCTTGAACTTCAAAATAAGTGGGAGAGTCTCCCTAACAAGAAGTGACAAAGAAAAGACATCTCTCACCAAGTGGATAACTCCTACACCAAGAATTTTTCAAAGCCAACTTTTTTTTTAATTATTTCTGATCTTTGTTACTGTTTATTGGACTCAAATATCTCTAAGCTTTTGGATCTAAATATTGGAAATGACGTACAGTATAATGAACTGTTTGCAATATGTCTTTTAATTCTGTTCATCAGGTAGCAGTTGTAGATTTCCCCCATGGTCATTCAGAACACTTCAAAAAGTTTTTTTTGACTGGATCTCCAATTCTGTGTCTTTGATTTTGAACTGGCAAGCCGCAAATTCACCTGGTACCTTTTTCTCTTTTGACCAGCAGATTGTGGAACAGATGAAGAATCACCACATCTCAAATCTATTTCTAGCAATTTGGACAAGCTCTTCTGCTTCGTCTTCTTAGGTCTGGTTCTTCTGTTTCATTTCCTGTTAGCAGGGCTCTGGTATCTGTGGAAATGTGTACCCAGGAAGCCTCCTGGATAAATTTATCTAGGTGGAATCAAGTGGGACCGTGGAGAATAACATGCATTTATGCGAAGTATCCAGTTATATATATCTATGTGTACACAATTTGCTAGTTTTAAATAAAAAATAGCTTTTACTTTCCAATCAGGTGTGAGCACCTGATAAACAGATAGTCCTTGACTTACGACCAAATTTTCTGTTGTTAAGTGGGACATTTGTTAAGTGAGTTTTGCCCCATTTTACCTTTCTTGCCTCAGTTGTTAAGTGAATCACTGCAATTGTTAAGTGAGTAAAATAATTGTTAAGTGAATCTGGCTTCCTCATTGACTTTGCTTGTTCAAAGGTTGCAAAAGGGGATCACATGACTTTGGGACACAGCAACAGCCATAAATATGAACCAGTTGCCAAGCATCTGAATTTTGATCCCATGATCATGACGATGCTGCAAAAGTCATGTCCCTTTTTCCACTGCCGTTGCAACTTTGGTCACTAAATGAACTGTTGTAGGTCGAGGACAACCTGTACTTTACAAGTTACTGCTAATTATTTAAACTAATTTAACAGATATTTGGTACTCCAGGAATGTCAGTAACATGTCCAAAGCACGTTTACAGCATCAAATCATTCTCAATCTATTTTTCCTGTTAAAGTTAGATTGCTTTATGAACTAGTTATATTGTACTATTTTGATGCGATGAGGACATTATTCTCTACTAGTGTTGAACTGGTATCCTGGTCACGTCAATTAAAGAGCAAACGTTTCTCACGTTTTTATCTCACCAATGTTGAATAATTTGTCTTTCCCTGTTCCAAAGTATTTGGAGACTAGGAAGTAGCTTTGTATTTGTTTCACAGCTATTAATTTGTATTGTGTGTTGATTTGATGTTAAACTGTAGCTTTAACTTGTATGTGTTTAAAGAATTTTCTATAGTAACATCATGTGTAAATGCTGCACATTAATAAATAGTTCCAGTCATTATATCATTATTTATCTGTTGTTATTATTAACTGCTCAGAATCATTGGGAGTTGGGTGGCATATGAATGTATTATTAGGGTTCGTCGCGTAGTCAACCAGATGTTCAAACTGAATTTGGCATTTTTTCCATCTATCAAGTCCTTCCCAAGGATCTGGGCTAGGCAGATGTGGATTAGTGTGATTATTATTGCACACTAATGGGGAATGTTTCTGTGTCTTCTGCTATTTATTTAACATCTAAGTGATATTAGAAGCTATTAAAAATTGTAAAAAAAAAAGACTAGGTTGGTGTAAGGAATACAGTGCTGACTTTAGGAATCAGCCATTCATATCCCCTTTTTCCCCCATAGAGAAACATTTCATGCCAAAGCTCTCAATGTAAAATTAGCTCTCCAAAACAGAGGCCATGATCATGTTGCTTAAAGGATCCAAACACTACTTTGTGCCCAGGGTAAAATGCTTGGGCAGCTTATATTATCATATTTGAAAATAATAGACAAGCAACACTGCACATCTATTTCAATCATTCTGGCTTCTAAATTATAGTTGGATTAACTTCCATGTACTGTATTCAGTTTTGTCCTCTTTCCACCTGTCTTTTTAAAATAAAAGGTCAGTGCCAATATATTAGAAGAAAGGGGAAAAAAAGAGAAGAGAATACACTTTTGTATTCTTTTACAAAATACACTGGTACCAGATACCAGAATATACTGGTAACTTTTATTGACTCAGATAATGAATCAATAAAGGGATTCTGGGCATACAATTTGATCATTGTCCACCTGTCCAAAAGAATATTCAAAGCTATGATTCAGGAGTTGGCTGAAATAAATATAGAGCAAAGCATAAAGCTAGAGGTTGTATACAGGTTGAAAGCTAGAACTACTGTGTATCATATCTCAATTATCTGCAATATAGATGTTAATTTACTGCACTCACTTGTTGACTTTAGTATAATTGTCTGTGCAGTAAATTGGGTTTGACATGTCACAGAGGACTTAACATGATTGTCTCTATGGAAATTCTATTCAACAGAATATATTTTTTACTTCAGCTTTCAGTCATTCTTTGTTGAGCACAGCAAAGATGAGTAGGAAATGTGTCAGCTGGTCTTACAGCATCACATTTACAAATAGGAATAAAGATAATGAGACAAGAAGAGACAGGACATTCTCATTAAGAAGCGAAGATGAAGTTTTTCCAAGAAACTGAAACAGATAAGGCAGGTTTGAAAAGTCACTACCCTCCGAAGCATGCACTCCAAAGCCACTGGCAATATCCATTTTACTGGATAAATTCATGGAGACCTAACTGTAACCCTAAGCCAATCGCCCCCAATGGGATATTTTACCAGGAAATATAGGTGAGGCAGGCTCAAAAAGTCCTTGCCCTCCTAAGCATACTTATGCACTCCAAATCCATTAGCGATATCCATTTTTCTGTTTGAATTCTTGGAGATCTAACCCTAACCAAGTGGATTTGCCTGCAAATGGGATTTTCCAATGTATTTTTCTGTAGATAAGGCAGGATCAAAAACTCAGTGCCCTCCTAAGCATACCCATGTGCTCCAAATACATTGGCTATGTCCATTTCAGTATCCAAATTCATGGAGACCAAACCCTAACTCTATGTGGATTCCCCCCCATGGGATTTTTTTCCATGTATTTTACCAGGAAACGTAGAAAAAACAAATTCAAAATGTCAGCACCCTCTTAAGCCTACCCATGTGCTGTTAATCCGTTGGCAACATCCATTTTGCTGTCTGAATTCATGGAGACCTAACCTAACCCTCAGTGGATTTGCCACCAATGGGATTTTTCCATATATTTTACCAGGAAATAGATATAAGTCAGTGTCAAAAAGCCAGCATCTTAAGTTCACCCATGTACTCCAAATCCATTGGTGATATCCATTTTACTCTCTGAATTCATGGAGATCTTAGCCTAAGTGGATTTGCCCCAATGGATTTCCCCATGAATTTTAGCAGGAAACTTAGATAAGGCAGGTTCGAGTACTCATGCACTCCGAATCCGTTAGTGATGCCCCTTTTGCTTTCTGCATTCATGGAGACCTAACCCAAACCCTAAGGTAGAAAAGCATAGAATGTCACATACAATGGGCTGGCCAAAATGTTCTAGAGCTTCAGTTTTGGGCTGTACCTTGATGTCCCAAATTATTCAGTAGTATCTATCAGCAGACCCTCTTCTATGTACAAAGTATTACACTGGCAGTATTTTGTTTCCCAAAATATCAAGTTGTGTATAAAAAAAATAAATTGCAGCCTTGCCTATTCAGGCACCCATTGTTACAAAGTGTCATCACTACAGGAGGAATAAGAAATGGTCAAAATGAAATACTTTGATCCCCTGTAACACTGAAATTACTGCAATTTCCATTTGCCATTTCGAGTGCCAGTAGCTACGTTTCATAGTTTTAAAAAGAAGCAATTATTGTGTACCAGTGCACTTAGAATGTATTTTTTGCTTGTGGAATCTTGCCCATTTGGACTTTTTTTCTTTTTTAAAAAAAAACCATAGTCATTTGATTCATTCCCCACAACATAGAGCTAACCTTTTACAGATCCATAATTACTGGGTAGCTTTAAAAATTACGTTCAGTTGTTAGCCTCCAGGGTCCTTCAAATAAACCCAAAGAATAATATCCTTTTACAACCCTAAGTAATCTCAATGACCCTTGTCTCTCATTAGCTATACAAAATAAATGACTTCATTTATCCAAAAAAGTGATGGGGTTCTCTTCCTATATAATTACCTCTGAATTATGAATCCTTGCTTCTTGGATTAACCTGCCTGGTTAATTTAAATCTTTTTCTAGTATCTTCCTTTTCTCTTGTTTTTTTCAATTACATTTCTCTTGTCTCATTTCCATAGTTTTGCTTCCTCCCTTCTTATCTCAAATGCATTTGGTCTTTGTGGCAATATACAAGATTCAGAATAAGAAAATAGTATCTGCAGCAGCTGTAGAAGCTGAAGCGCATGCAATTATATGAATGTTTGTGTGAGTGTGTATGTACACACACACACACATACACTGTAGTTTATTGGACAGGAAAATTTTAGGTTTTAGCTGCTGTCCATGACTTTGACAGAGAAAGTTGGAAAGTGGAACATTAAGACTGGGAAGTGTTTCATTTTGCCCAGTAATGCTTAACTGTTTTGAATACTCTTAACAAGCAAAAGCAGAAAGATAAAAACATCTATATGAGAAAGAATGAGAAACCAGGAAAATATATTGGCAGTTCTCATGACACTTAATGCCCCATCTTAAATGTAATTTATATGCTTCCCTCTCCTTCATCCTTCCTTCATCCATTTTTTTGTTGAACTTGAACGTATCTTCTCTGACTGCACACACTCAGGCTGCCCAGCACAAGAACTGGATGTAATGGGCACAGCTATTGAAGTGCCCAAATCCAAAATTATTGTCCTATCATCTTCAGGAATCATAAACTTTCTTCAAACTTTTTACTTCCAGATGCTTCCCACTCCCGTGTTTATCCTTAATATGACCCCTATTGATGAACCAGGCAGAACAAAGACTTAGATGTGTGTGTGTGCGCGCACACGTGTGCGCACACATGGAGGATTGGGCATTAATCATCCTCATGAAGTCTGCTCATTTTGCCACTGGGTTTTGGTGGTGCATCTATTATATGAATATATTTGGCTCCTGAGCATTAGGTTGCCTTACTTATAAGACATGACCAGATGGAGCAGGGCTTCATTCCATTGTTCTGTTTTTAAAAGCAAACTGTAAAGATATTGGGATATTATGGGGATTATGAGGGGATGAACATGGAAAAATTCAATTCATTGTGTTCTTTTCACCCCTTTTTTCTTTGGCTCTTTTTAAGGAAGTTGTTCTGTTTAAGACAAATGTACTGTATTTTTTGGCCCATATTTTCCAAACAAATCCCTGACCGAAAAAATCCTCAAAAATGGGCCAACTCCCAAACAGGCTGAAAAATCCCCCCAAATGGGCTGAAAACCCCAAAAACTGGCTGAAAAAATCCCCAAAAATGGGCTAAAAAAAGCCTCAAAAATGGGCTAAAAAGTCTAGAAAACAGGCTGAAAAAAGCCCTGAAAACAGGCCCCAAAAGTCCTAAAACCTCAAAAACTGGCCCAAAAAGGCCCAAAAATGGGGCATATGGAGGCCCAAAAATGGCCAGCGGGTGGGCAGGGCTTTGGCAACATTTGCTGTATAAGACGCACAGTCATTTTCACCCACTTTTGAGGGAGGGCAGGGAGTGCATCTTATACACCAAAAAATACAGCATCTCCTTCAGCAGGGCACTAAGTAGTTGGGTTGGTAGCAGAGGAGTTGGAAAAAGAACAGATGGGAAAGAGCTTGAAACAAGAAAGCTGAAAGAATAAGCAAAGTGAATTGGTAAATTGGGACCACAATAAACAGAGTTAAAGTAGAACTGAAACTAGCAAAAACGAAGTAACAATATTAGTGAACTATAGACTGACAATAAAAACTAGAAGTCAGATGTTCGAACTTAGAATGCCAGAGAAATACGTAATTATAAAAGAGAATGGACTGCTTACTTGATTCTAAGCCTGCAGCCAATCAGAACTTGTTCTTCCTTGACAACAGATTAACACAGAAACGTTTCACCCAATTAGTCTTCATTCTGGAGTATTAAATACATGCACCTTCAGTAATATGAGTGATGATGACAATCAGCAAAATTCCTTATGCTGTAATCTATTTGGCCCCTGTAGCAAATCTATCCACTACAATAGGAGAACACGTAACACAGATAACTTCTGCAGTGACGCTTGTTACTATGACAATGGGATTTCTCAAGAAACAAAAGAAAACAAATGCCCTTTGACCAAGAACATGTATGATTTATCAGAATGGTTAAGTATCAGATGATGGCACCATGTGCTCGGTGACTGACCTACTTTGATCTCTGAATGATCTCTACCACTCTCTGGAAATGGCCCTACATATAACTATGCGTACAGCATTTGAATGCCAGAATAAATCTGCAAGAAGTGAAGATAACCAGAAGCAATTCCAGATGGTTTTTTTTTTAAGCATATTTTGGGAGAAAATTCTGGGTATCTGAAATAGTCCAATTACAGTTTTGGGGAGATTATCAAGTGAGACCAATGTCACAATGCAGGATTAAATGCTTCAATGGGTTTGTACTGCTTGAGCCTTCTGAGTGTTGTGTAAGAAATAAAAGAATGTGACATGCTTTACTTAAATTCAGGATACAAGACCACTTTACTGTTAAAAATCCCCTTCAACCTGAGTAGCATTTATTGATGCCATTTGGAGAACTCAATTGTCTGGACTTTTCTTCTAAAAGCAGGCTTTCATAATCCAGCATGATTCGATACATTCCCCATACTTATATGAGCTTGCCTCTTGAAGATATATTTCCATTTTCAATGAGAACACTCAACATTATAGGAATGTCTAGGAAACATTTTATCTCTCTTCAATGAATACTATTAAATAACCTTACATATAATATGTATGTTTGGATCTCTGGAACATCTGAGAATGGAGAATTTTAAAAGGAGTACTATTGATTCTATTATCTCTTATTCTTTGGAGCAAGGAGTTTCAATCAAAGCAAAAACACATATAGCTTCCCTATAAAGATACTAAAATATATAATAATACAAATTACTATTTAGAGCTGTTGGTTCCAGTTTAGGGCATGATTCAGGCATCATTCAGAGTTTCAGTGATTTTTATGAGCACTTAGTGGTATGAGCAATCATATAACTTGAGTCCAGGTCATATAAAACCTTCGCATGAATAAAGAGCAGCTCAGAGAAAATCCAGCTGATGATATTACCTAGTTTGGATAATGAAACATTTGCAAGGAAACAACCAGGCTCAGAGAACACCAAGGACCCCTCATAAATTGTTCCATTTCAATGATATACGAGTCACACACTTTCCTGTAATGTGCTAGTTTCTGTCAGGAAATTTTCCAAAAGGCTACTAGAAAGTTTGTAGATAAACTTTCAAATCTTGCTTTAAACCCTATCAAACCCCGGTCATCAATGGAAGCCCGGTAGAGAGAATGGACTGCTTCAAATACTTCGGTGTGCACATCTCGAAAAACCTCTCATGGACCTTCCACATCAACAACGTCTCTTTCACCTCAGACGTCTGAGAGACTTCAGACTACCACCAAAGGTGCTCAGGAACTTCTATTCCTGCACTGTAGAGAGCATCC
>JAEANM010008034.1:0-17289 GCA_017656035.1 Myanophis thanlyinensis | reverse complement strand
CTCCACTCATCTGACCCCTATTATTATTTAGCATTTGATGAGAATATGATAGAAGAGAGGAAAGCATATATACACAAAGATTCATGGTGGAGTTCTTTCCAGCAAGGATACAAAGGTCATGGCCTTTTGTGGGAAATTTGCCCAAAGGTTATGTTTTGCATCACCCAAGTCACAACCAGACTAAGAGAACCCTTGTTCATGGACTCCTTCCATCCTCTTACTGAAGTGCCTTTACAGAACAATCTTTAGCTTGTAACGTTAATCACTGATTGGAAGTTTACATCAATTTTAGAAGCAGTAATCTAAAACCTACCCTAAATTAGAAAAATGTGACAGGGAAGTAGTTAAGGTGAAATCAGATTTATCCCCCCTGATTACCCTATTTATGAGGTAAAATTTCAAACCATTCAACAGAACTGTGAGAAGACTCAACAGACAAGACGGTGGCTAAGTTTGGTTTAGTGTTGCATCTCAAAATAGGACTTTAAAGCCCACATCTGCAAGAAGATTAATGGTGAAACAAAGGGGATCATACTTGACCAGAGAGGCTTTTTGAGAAAGAAGTCTAACTTGAAATGTGTCTTGATAACTCTGAAATGAAAATGATACATATCTGACCAAGGGTCATGGTAAGCATTAGCAGAAAGTTAACTCCATATTAATTGAACAGACAGGGACTTTATGTAGAAAAAGCCTTTCTGGAAATTGTTCAATGCTCTTGGCTCCACTTACAATAATTTCTTTTATATCGGGTACATTTTTATCAGCACTGAAGAATAAATACAGAAATGTAAATTTGGATAGTAGTTTCTTAGGCTTGTCATCCATCAAGTATTGTCCACTTGCATCCATTTTTATTATTAGTAGTATTTACATTGCACAATTCTCTGCTCAGTTCATGGCAAATAGGTATGGGATCATAACACTCATCATAGTTTTGGATTCTTTTGTGACCACAGTTTAATAAGAGCTTGAGTCAGAAGGACTAAAATTTAATAATAGAGAACTTCTCAATTTGAATGATATTAAATAGATTGGAGGAAGTAGAGATTAAAATTAGGGAATAAGTAAAATATCAACAATCAATGGACAATAAAACAAAAGTGTGACCTAAAACTCTGGAATGAAAGGCTGATGATGGAATATTGGGCCAAACATTCATGAAACTGAATTGATAGAAATTCACAAAAACCACTAGCCTCTCAATTTTATAGCTTTTATAAGCAAGTCTTTACTTCTTTACTTGTAAAATCCCGTGATTTTTACCTGTATGTCTCTGAATAAATGGATTCCTGCAAGTTGTTCTTTTTAAAAATCCATTTAACCCATTTTTTCATAATCATTGACATAAAAATAATGTTTAATACTTAATGCTTAATCAAGGAATAGGTAGGACATAGATTTGATTAAGTAGAATTAAGCTGACACTGAGCAAGGTTGAGTTTCTCTGGGACTAAATTAACCACTTTGCATTTGATTGGATAGGTCAATTGATATATATTTGGTGTTTCCATGATATCCTAATTTCATCTTCTCACCCAATTTATTTTTAAAAAATTAGTCATGGAAACAAAGCTGTTATTTTAGATAAATAATTAATTAACTGGATTAAGCAATGTGATATAATTTGGTTGATATAAATTACAGCATGAAAACAAACAATGAACGTATGAGCAAAAATACTTCAAACTATAAAAACATTAAAACATGTAGAATATATTAAAATCCAAAATATTTTAGGAAGAAGCACCATAATGTAACAACCAGAAGGTGACTCCACTCATCTGACCCCTATTATTATTTAGCATTTGATGAGAATATGATAGAAGAGAGGAAAGCATATATACACAATCCACATAATTTTATACAAAAGTTTTACAGGGTACAGCAGTGACTGTATGTCCATAACTGGATGTCCAATTCAACTATCCAAACAATTGCCTCTGGAGTTTCTTCATTCAGATCTTCTAGGGAACCAGAGAAATGTGGACAATCTCACAATCAGAACAAGGGAAATTTTTCCATCCCAACTGATAGAGCCATAGGCACTTTTTCCAGTATCAAACCTAATTCTGTTCAATTTTGACCAGACAAAGAGGGTTCAATAATGTAGGCCACGGACTTCCGGTTGATCTCGTGGCATCACCAGACACAGGGAGGAATGCTCCGTCCCTGTTCTGGATATCTACCTGACTATGGGCTTTGGAGGCAGCCTAAAAATCAAAGAAGGTCATCCAGTGAGGCTGGGGAGAGCACGCAACTCTCCTGGAGTAACCCTGGACATAAAATCCTCTAAGCCATGGCAGGAAGAAGAGGTGGCCAAAGATGGCCATTATGAAGCCACGACAACCATGACCAGCTACGCAGGGTGCAGGAGAGGAGTTTGAGCAGCATTTTGGCTGGGTGAGAAGAAATCCTTTCTTATGTTAAATCTGTAACCCCAAGAGACTATTTAAAAAGAAAACTGTCTCCAAAGCATTTTAGAAATGGCTGCAAAGCAGCCCGAAGACCAAAAAAAAAAAAGGGGGGGGGGAAGCTTTACAATGAAAGATTTAAAGGGAAAGGCATCAACTGATTATTTAAGCAAAGAAACTTGGATTTTAGTACTTGAAGGGGTGCCATTCTGGATAGGCGTTTTGATACTGGAATTATGGATTGAATAATTTTTTTAACAAAAATTGAGCACTGGAAAAAACAAATACAGAATACTGAATCTTTTATTAGGAACCTGAACTAAAAGAGCCATTTGCTGATCAAAAAACTTATTGTACTTGTAACTTGGAGTGAAAAGTGAAGAGAATTATCAAAATGGATTAAAAACAATTAGAAAACTGCTCTAAAATTTGGTGTGGAACTGGTTAGAAGAATAAGAGAACTGAACTTGGAATATATGCATTGAAATTTTGAGACTTTGGGAATATTTGAGACTTGACTAAAATTTGTGTATACAGTTGTTGGATCAACCAAAAAGAGAAATATAAAAAAAAATATTCCATCAAAAAGAATGGACTATTGCAAGGGGATGGAGTTGTTATTGCAAGAAATAAGGGAAGTGTTGCTGGACTTAAGAAATGAATTCAAGACCACAAGGAATACAACAGAGAATATTATGCAAAAAAAAAATGAATGACAAGACAAGCAGGAAGAGGTGGAAAACAAAAGAAAAATAGACTTAAAAATGGAACTGCGGATCCAGTAAGTGTTACAAAAAGATTCAATATGGAAATTATCAAAAGTGGCAAAAAGGGATGAAATAAGACAAGATTACCATAAGAGAAGTTAAAGAGGGATTGGAGAGTCAGAAAGTTCTGTTTGGGGAAGAGGTAGAAATAAGAGCAGACATTTTGGAAATCAAACAAAGGAAAAGGGTTGAAAAGCTTAAAGGGTTGAAAAGCTTAAAGCAGGCAATCAACAAAGAAACAGAAATAGAGATAGAAATATTTATTTTATTATTTATTTGATTTATATACCTCCCCCTCTCCCTAGGGACTCGGGGCGGTGCACAGCCAATAAAACATGAGTACAATAAACAATTTAAAACCTATTAAAATAATTAAATGAAGGCTGTCTTAATTAAGATTATCATATTATTTAAAAATCAATTAAAATCAGTTAAAAACAATTAAAATATAAACAATTAAAATTTAATTTAAATTAATTACATTTAAATAAAATTAAGTTAGATTTAAAATCCCATGGTATCAGGCCAGGCTGGCTAGTTGAAATAAATGGGTCTTCGGGGCACGTCGGAAACACCGGAGATCCATAATAGTACGAATACAGGTTGAACATCACCTTCCAATGTAATATAAGTTGTTCCTAGGAAGATCTCTCCCTTGTTTCTTTCCTTCACTCTCCAATTGTACCTTTTGAAGGAATCTTTTTTAATTACTTGTGAATTTCAGGGAGCAGAGGACACAAAGCACTTGAAAACTAAAAACTGGGCAAGAGACGGAAAGGACCACTGAGAGGGCATTACAGATTAGCAGTTGCTTGGGAGGGCTGCTTTAAGACATTTTTTGTTAAGAGTTAATCAGGTTTTCTTGCCCTCCCCCCATTTCCTTTTCTCTTTTCCTTTCTTCATTCTGGCGTATATGCATCTTTCATTCACTCCAAGCACTTTACAATGAGATTTTTATGTGCTTTCCTTGCATTTATATTTATATTTGATGTAGAAAGGAAATAGGGTTAATTATTTTTGGTTTGTTTTTTATCATATAGATTTCTAAAATGTATTCTATTGACATTGTTCATCAGTGTGTGAAATGGTCAATTTATACAGCAGTTTGTTTTGTGAAATGGTACATTTTCATGTGGCTAATAGTAATGGATTTATTATACCTACACTTTGGTTGAAATGTGATTGTGATTTTTCTTAATGAATATGAAAACAAAGCAAAAGAAAATCTAAGAAATAATCAGCCAAAATCAACAGATGGTAATAACCACTGTTTTCTACCACAAGGACACTAGAAGTGTAAGGAATAATCAGAATTTTAAAATTTAAAACTAATTATAGAACCAGTTCTTATTTGCAAGTATAATATAGCATATATTAAAAGCTAAACAGGTTACATAAGTGTTTCTCAATCTTGACAACTTTAAGATATGTGGACTTCAACTCCCAGAATTCCCCAGGCAGCATACTTGACTGGGGAATTCTAGGAAGTGAAGTCCACACGTTGTCAAGCTGTCAAGGTTGAGAAACACTAGCATGCATGTGGAAGAAGATCAAATTAGTTTATTCCATTAAAAAACACATTTTAAAGGATAAAATCTTACTGCACTTCTGTAAAACATGTATTTCTCCTCTCCGGGTATGCTTAATAATCTAACTTTTTCTTTAGCATAAATCAAAATGAACTTTTGACTTTGTTGTTGTGGAACTAGGTTGGTATTAATAAGTCTTAGATTTAGTTATTCTGCATATAAAATAGCGCTTGAAATTGTGCTAGGGAATTACATTTTCTTGGGAATTAACATTTATGTTAATACTGTAAACAAAACCCAATGATTTTTAGCAAATACACTGATTTAATGTAGGATACATATCTCCATCATATTATATGGATTGAAATATATGTAACAAACAGCAATTAAACAATCACTTTAATTATATTTACACCATTTACTAGAAAGCTGTTTGAAATAATTCACTGTTTCTACTCTATAAAAGGGAATATATCAGTTCTGTTTTTAACAGCATACTCACAATTGTAGTAGTACACCTAATGTATTTTATGCAGTTAAACGTTCTGAAACAATTGTTTCAGCTCTAAGATTATGTAAAATACTAAAAAGTATGGGTCATTTGGCCTGAATAAGCCCAAGAACCAATTTAATAATTTAAAATTAAGTTTAAAAAAGTATTTTCTGGCCTTATTATATGAAGGTTCTTTGCTGATCAACATGAGACACGCATTTGAATGTGATCCTGTAAAGATTACATATAGATAGTCCTCATTGAATGACCACATGCTCAGTAAATTTTTGAGGTGTTGACAGTGCTGAATGACCGTTCTTCATGAGCAGCATTTCAACCTTTATTGCTAGCTTCCAGGAAGTAAAGCCAAAGGGAAAGCGGGCAGGAGGACTACTAATATGGAACCTATTCCATAGTTCATTTTGATTAAAGCTGAAGAAAAAATGATATATACTGTATTAAATATATCAGAAGAGTAGAATTGCATCCATTTACAGAAAAGTAATAAGATTTTATCATGTGACTTTTGGAGTTTGCGACTGCCCAAGATTTACGTAACAACAGCAACTGGAACTGCCACAACTGCTGTTGTAAGTCATGTGGCATTGTGCTTTACAACCATGTTGCTTATCAACAGTCCCAATTACCATTGTTAAGCAAAGACTACCTATAGTTTTATAGTCCTGTTTCCTTTTATTTAGATGCTGTCAAATATATGCATTAATGGTGACTAGTTTCTTTTAAAATAATCTTTAGTAGAAAGGATTTCCATTTGGAAGCCTTGTAGCCTAATCATATGTAATTTGATTGCCACTTAACTGATTTTTGTCATGTAGAAAACTTTATCAAGGAATTCTTACCTGCTTTGCAAATTAGAAGTTCAAATAAAAATTTCTTAGCTGGTTGTATGTCAGGCAAAGAGATTTGTCCACTTTGTAAACATTAAATTTCTGTATTTTATTTATGGAGTAAATAAATAGTTTTTTTTTAATAGATATAATTTAATATGTAATTGAATAAAATAATCCAAACTATAATAAAACAGTAACAGATAATACAACAGATTAAATGTATGTTTTAATACGTTGGCTTTTTAATACATTTTTAAACTACGTTACTATATTTATTTAGATAGAGATTATCAAGTGAAGTTGGCTTTGGATAATTTACATACTACTATTTCCATGTCACAAATGAATGTACTATTTGTTTATAGTAGGGGTCCTCAAACTATGGTAAAGCGATTAATACAGCCTGCGGAGGACCACGAGGGTGCCCTGCCCACAGCATCCCGCCTACCTGCCGGCCCCCACCTGCCTTCTGGAGGTTGGGGAGACCAAAAACAGGAGGCACGGAGCCCCCAGGAAGCCAAAAACTGTAGAGTGCTACTGAAGGTGGGGGAGGTTTTGGCCGGTAGAGTGCTACTAGAGGCAGGGGAGGACTGGATTGGAGGAGGAAGGCAGCCCACTTGCCCACCCCCTAGCCTACCCTTTGGGGTGACTGTGGAATTTTCCCACTGGCCAGCTGGTCTTGGGCACGCCACTTGCTGGACATCAGATTCCCACTATCCAGCACCAGTTCAGGGGTTCCTTCTCCCCCAAGAGAGAGTGAAAATGAGTGAAAAAGAGAGAGAGAGAGAGAAACAGAAGTCCCTCACATACTCCAAGGCAGTCACATCTCTTCACTAACATGCTTTCCACCCCAGGAACATAACAAAGTTTTATTTGTGTGTATTGTTTGATGGACTGCTAAATTGGCCTCACCTGCCCAATCACATGACCACCTAGCCACACCAACCCAGCTGGTTCAGCCCCCCAACAGTCTGAGGGACCATGAATTGCCACCCGGTTTAAAAAGTTTGAGGACCCCTGGTTTATAGGGTTTTTATTCTGCCTTTTATCCAGGCACTCAAGAATCCTTATAAATTGCTCTCTCTTCCCATGTTTCACCAAGACAAAACCCTCTGAGATAGATAGACTGAGAAAGAAAGTGATAGTGGAAAGTCGCCCAGGGAGCTTCCATGGATTAAAAAAAACCCCCCTAGTCCTATTTCAATACCTTAATCAGTACCCTATGGTGATTTACAACTCCAAACTGAACACTTACTACCATTTTATAAATTTTATGTATTCATACAGAGCAGTTTAAATGCCACATTATTAATCTTATAAAATGTGCAATAGGTGTACAACAAAATTCTTTGATTGTTGGAGCCAATTTTTCTCATGTTTTCAAAATGATAGAAAGCTTTATGGACACTCTCTAAAGTATTATATGTATTGTCCCCAAATGTAAGAAAATGAAGGTTATTGTGCCTCATTCTGTACTAAGTGAGAATAACCTAATTTACCTTCAATATGTAATGGTAAATAATCTTTAGTGTCTTTTTCTTGTTTGTTTTCATTCCCTTTTTCTCTCTACTTCCTTCTTCCTAAGATATAAAAATAGTCTATTTTCATAAAACTGTTTGACGTATCATTAACTATTGATGGATCAGGTTTTCTTTCAATTCTTTGGAATGTTCCTTTTCATATTTAAAATTCATTTTTTTGTCTTTCTTAAGCTGGAACTATTTTTTAATGTAGTATTGTTGGTAAAAAAGAATACTTCATGATTATATTACCTGAAGTATGTTTATAGCATTTAACAATTCTGTGTACTCCATCTGGCAAAATTCTTTTATGAGCAAGCACAACAAATGTCAAAACATGATATTTAATAAGCTGTCTAGGAAGGGAGATAAGCATGGCTGTACTGTGTTGGTCTGTGCAAACGATAACATCTGGCCACCTTGCCTTGGAAGCTATTCAGGATTGAATGATTAATACTTAGATGTCAATAATATTCCTGGCTGTAGTCAAGACTGAGAAATTAAAAAAAATGCCATGAAATTCTAGGACTATTCAGAAAATCAGGAAGGTTGGAAGCAGTTCAGTTATATTAAAAATTTCTGATTTCTGTTCCAAGAACAAATGAATGGTAACCATTCATTTTTATTTGAGTTAAGGCTGTGCTAGCCAGCTAATCCTTTCAACTTTCTGTCAGGTTATTGGTTGAATCACATGGTTGTTAAGTGAATTTGGCTTCTCCAATTGACATTGCTTGTCAGAAACTAGCCAGGAAAGTTGCATGTCATGACTGTGTGACTGCAGGACATGGCAACTGGTTGTAAATGTAAGCTGGTTGGCAAACGCCTTAATTAGAATCACATGACCACAGGGGTGGTACAATTATTGTAACTTTTGGGCGGGGAGAAAAGTAACAGGTCAGGCACAGGATAACACGTCCTGATTGTAATGGTAACCATGTGACTAATGAAAAAAAGAAAGTGTAAATGTTCTCATTTGTTATAAAGTTATTTTTACTTCATGACTTTCAGTGTTCATCAAATGGAAATGTGGTCTATCAATAATTTTGTTTTGATGTGCACTTAATAATTATTTTGGAATAGTAGCAATTTTAATCTCCTTACCATAGATCTTATACAATTTCTCTCAGCAATAAAATGTATATTGCTGGTAATAGGCTGCCCCTTACATTATTCATATATACATTGATCCTGATTAAATTTACTGCTATCACTTCCCATTGCTTTCAGTTTGAAATGAGGTTAGCTACTGGTAACTGTTATGAAACTCTAATTCAGGGGTGTCAAACTCAATTTCATTGAGCGCCACATCAGGGTTGTGCTTGACCTCAGGAGGCCAGGGTATGTGTGGCCAGGGTGGGCGTGGCCAGCTCAACGTCACTTATGTCGGCACCTGTGGTGGCCCGAGCCCTCTGCCAACAAAAATGGGCTTCTGAGCTTTGTTTCTGGCTGTGACAGCTTCCTGCAACCCTCTGCAAGCAAAAACAGAGGTTGGGAGGGCCCTTGCGAGCTCTATTTTCAGCTGTGATAACCATCCTGCAACCCTCTGGTAGTGAAAATGGAGCTGTTCATATTATTGCAGAATTGTTTGATTGCCATTTAGAGTCCTTTTGGATTGAAGTGGCATAAAAATCTAATAAGATTGGCTTGTTTTTGTTGAGTACTATTTAAAGATATGTTCTATTCCTTTTGCAGGCGATAAGATGAGAATTTATATTCTGGTGTCATTTAGATCTACTTATGAAATTAGTCCCTACTTTAGTATGATTTTCACGTCTAATCCTGCATGACTGTCTTTCAGATTTTAAAACAAAAATGACATGATTAGATTTGTGCTCAAATTCTATTCAGAGAGCTTTTGATTGATAGATGAGACAGATACTGTAGTGATTGTTAGTTGAAATATTATTTAGGGATTTATATTGTTCTGCTATCCCTTTGGTGTATGTTTCATAAAATTGCAAAATATATTACCTACACTTTGAATAGGATTGAAATTTGGGAATGAAGTGATAGAAGGAAAGATGACTTTTTAATAAATTTACATGGCATATTACTTACCAATTTCCACTTGTATTTGCTTAATTTATTGTTAGGATGAAATAAGTGGTAGGATGTTGTTGACTCCCTTTGCATTATGGACCATTATAGTAATCATTCTCTCAAGGCACTGGAGTATTATTATGTTGTAGCCCACCAGCAACCAACAGAGCTGTTGGCAAACTCCAACAGTGAGGAACAACATGAGTCTGTCCTGGAGTCTGGGGAAGGCTCTGATGAGTGCCTAGAGACAGAGTTGGGGCAAGGAATGCCCTGTTAGTTATCAGATGCCTTCCAAGTCGGAGAGCAGTGAAGCAGAACAGGTGGAAATTGTTCCTGATGTGAGCATGCACAGAACTGTTAGGAGAAGAGAGCAGCCCAGAAATCAGGTCTGTCTCAGAAGGCATAGCACAGGTGGCCGGTGATTGGTCGCCCCAGAGGGATTAAAAAGAGGTAAGAGGAGGGGAGTTTTGCAGAGAACAATTAGTTCATATTGCTTTGGGAAGCTCTGTTCCTGCATTTGTGACTGCCAAGAGTAATTGTGAGTCATCTTTTGGCCTTGTGCCAAGCCTGATAAGAGACTGTGATATCAGCCTGGTTTTGTTTATAAAATAAAGAGTTTTTAGGGGACAGTGAAGTCTGCTTTTTTGTCTTGAGAGGCCTAAGAAAAAACAGATCCAGTCCCTTAATACTGTTGCTTAATACTGTCCATGTAACACTCATAATTCTCCTGTTTGCTAAGCTAATTTGTAAGCCTTTTCATCTCTACCCAAATAAAGATCACTAGGGGGGAAATGTTTTTTTTAAAATCTGCAGTTTTGTTATAGAATATAACATGTATGATAATGAGATTATTAGATGAAACAGAGAATAGATAATGTATTCCAATACTGTTCTTGCTGCAAAACATTTGTCTCACCCACATTAAATTTATTTTGATGAGCATGCCAGCAAGAGTATTTTACTTACTTTTTTTTTTATCAGATCAGTACCTAGCTATTTCTCACAATCTAGGCAGATTTTCTGCAATTGTTATTTTGAGACAAAAGGGTAAAGTGATTTTTAAGAAGACTCTCAATTTACATATGTACGTATACATAATCTATTGTGCTTTTGCATACTAATTTGTCTATGATCATAATACCTAAACTTACCAAGGCTGTATTGAGTTCCTAAGATTGTTTCAGAGAATCTCCAGTATCTGATCACCATTTTGTATGTATAATTCTTGTATTCCCTTTTGTTTGGATCATGCTAAAAGACTTGTCATTTGAATACCCAATTGGTGTCTTTTTGGCTTTGTTCTTTCATACAGTGAAGGTTTGTATCAGTGTATTGGGAAGAAAGGTGACCCTCAGCAGATCGTTTGCATTTTCTGTGGCTGCATTATTTTCTTCTTGAATATACTTTGAAAGATTTTGAGACCTTTATTAACTTTTATCAAACCAAAGGTTTCTTTTCAAATGTGACTACGTTTTGGGAATACTGATAATATTTTACCATATGTACATATTGAGTACATATTTTCTAACCATCAGAATATTAACATGTACTCCTGTTTCTGTATTCCTTCTACAATATTGTATACAATCTTAAAGTAGCCTAGTACCTTAATTGATGCCAAGAAGCTATTACAGCTTAATTGTAATGATTACACCAGTACCTGTGTTGATAGTAAAATGGCACAGTTAGAAAGGAAAAGACTAGACACATTGCTATGGCACTATAATTGCTAACAGATTTTCCTTGTGGATGTACATATTGGGGAAAATACACCTCTTGTGTTCCTTTTATAAAGAGGTAGAATTATTTATATTTAAGACTTCTTCTTTTGGCTGTTTCCGTGAGGGGTCAACAAGCGCATCTGTTTCCACCTAACAACCCAGGCCTCGATCAATCCAGTGTGGAATTCACACTGATGAGTCACATGTTTAAATTTAGCACGTTTTTACACCGGATGCCCTTCCTGACACAAGCCTCTCTATTTATCCGGGCTTCAGACCGGCACATTTATACTTAAGACTATTGTATTAAAAATTCTCCATTGAGTATGGAGACTTAATCCATAGATTGGGTTACTCTGTCCTTTTCCTAGCTCTTTGAGTGAGTGATAGAAGCTTAAAAGGGGGAGGCTGCTCCTCCTTCCCAAGTTTTCTACTCAGTCAGTCAACTAGCCAGACTGAGGACAGGCTCCCTCTTCACACTTAATGGACAATTCCTTCGTTTTTACAACTGAGTTTTATTGAGAGTTCTGGGGGGCAACTTATTTCTTCTATAAGGAATGATCTAATGCCAGAGCATTCTCTATGACCGCTATCGAGGCACAGTTTTACCATATTATTAACCGCAGGCCTTTCACCCACCCCAAGACCCCCCACACACCCCATATCACACCCCGAGTGTTCTGGTTTCTGACCCACAACTGCCACCAAGCCATGGGCTTGCATCCAGCGCAGTGGTCACTTCCAAGGCCACCAGCGCCATATGGTTCACCTAGGGTGCTCTTTAAGGACACAAGGAAACTTTTGTCAAACACTCCGGAGCCACCTCCGAGGCAGTGGATGCTCTGCTGCCAGCATACCTATTCCACCCACGGTTGCTCCCGAGGCCATGGGTGCACAGACCATCTATTGCATGCCTTTGCCCATGGTCCCTTGGAGGTCGACAATTCATCGAGCAGCGGCCTGCGATTGCTACCGAGGGTGCAGCTGCACTCATCAGCTGATTGTCGCTGCTGGCTGCTTCCGAGGCCAGCGGTGCAGCAGCGGCCCACCAGGCCTGCCTAACCATGCACCCTGCTACCGCTTGGGCATACTACATTGGCCTCAATCCTTTGGCCACCGGGGACATACCTTACGGTCGTGGGCACCATTTTGCTAGCAAGCTGGAGACCCTTATGGCGGTGGCTGTCATTTTGTTGTGGGCCACCATTTTGTTTTCAGTCTGCGGTTGCTACCGAGGCTGCGGGCGCCATTTTGAAGGCCTAGAAGCTGTATCAAAGCCAAGGATATCCACCAGCAACACAGCCTGGGTTATGGGGGGCATGGTTTCACTTACAACTACAATAGTCCATACAGTCAGTTCTGAGGCCACAGTTCTGCCGCTCTGCCCAGAGGCCTTTGGCCAGCCCTATGGCCTACTTAATCATTCAAGGGCATTGGACCAGGGGCCTAAGTCTCTGGACTTCGCAACTATGGGCCTTTTGTTACAGTCAACATCCTTTTTCCCCTCTGGCTGTTACTGAAGCTGAAGAGTGGTCCCCATCTCCCTTTTAGATCTTCAGGGAGGGGGCAGGCTGGCATCAGCCCTGCCTTTGTGTGCTGCTGTCCCAGGCAGCATAACCTATCTGGTCTCTCAGGGTCTTTTTCACCTATTTCATAATTGAGTAGGACTGCTTATATATGTATATGCATATGTATTTCTTACTATTTCACCTCTCTTTAGGTTGGTATGGAGCATTCCATGGAAGAACCACGCCAACATCACAAATGTACAGCCAAGAGGAAGCATGTCTCCTCTGAAACCTCCAAGTCCAAAAATGCTAAAAGTGCTAGGAAGCTCTCCAGAGCTGAGGAGAAGGATGCTGGTCCGGAGGCAAAGGGCCCTAGATAAGCAATGTGCTAAGTCCCTAGAAAATCAGAGCTGTGGTGGCATTAGGGTAGGCACCCCCGTGCCTCCCACTATTGATCTCATGATCTACCCCAGGTGGGGTAGATGAGTCTGATCTCCCTTACCAGACCCTATCTCCTGTGCATCTGGAAGGGTTGCTTCAGGGTTCCCAAAGGAGTTCCCTTGGAGGTCAGAGGACCCCTACTTCCACGGTTTCGATCTCAGCAGATGATGCTCCCTACCAGGTCAATCAGGACCTCAGCCTGCCTTGTCCTTCAGCCCAGCTATCCTCAGTGGATGCCTTACAGGAGTCCTTGTTGGCCCAGATGAAGCAGCTCATAACAGCAGCTTTAACCCAAGCTTCCCCAGAGGGTAGGCCTAGTCAACTACCCTCCTCTGATACCGGCTCTCAGGCCATGTTCAACCAACCACCACCTCTTGCCCATTCACGAGGAGGAGGAGGAGGACCTGAAGTACTCAGAGTCCACTTCTCCTTCTTCCTCAGATCAGTCTGCACTCTGTTGTGGCGAGGGGGAGTTCATACTCTTGGCAGATAAGGAGGACTACATGGAACCAGCGTCACTTCCTGGTGTCTTCTGCCCTCATTGTCCAGATCTCTCCTGAACAAGGCCAAGGCGGTCACTCAGCTCAGTGGGGATCTAACCCTCCTACCGATCCTGCCCCAACACCAATCTCTGAGACCTAGCAGTTGCTCTTTGCCACTCAGGCCACTAGGGCCGAGGAAGTGCCAACACCTCCACTATTTACTGACCTGGTTCAGAAGCAATGGGAGGTCCCAGCGGCTGGCCGGCCACTGCTCAATCCCAAAAAATGAATATACAATGTTGCAGAGGCTTTCAACTCTTCACCTGAATCCTCCTGAGTGGATGAGTCTGTGGTTGCTCTGGCCTCCTCCACCATTTTGATCACGGATACAATTGATGCCCTCAAGCCTGAGAATAAGAAAGCGGAAAACGTCCTCCATAGGGGCCATCAGACAGCTGCCTGGGCAATCAAAGCATCCACCATGGCTTCCTTCTTTAACCGTGCTTCTCTTTTGTGGTTACATCAGTTACAGGCCAGGATTGCTCCAGACGATCTGAGAATGCATCAGGATGTCAACAAACTCATCACAGCAGCTAAGTTGTCCGCTGATGCTTCTCTCCACACAACTAAATTTGCTTCCAGGGCTATTGGATCTTCCGTGGCGACTTGTGGCTCCTGTGGCACTGGGTGGCAGATTTAAAATCCAAATGAAAGTTGGCTTCAGACCCCTTAAAGGAGAATAAGAATTTTGGTGACTCTGAATCCAGTTTTGATTGAGTCACGGGACAGCAGGAAAAGGTTGTCATTGGCCTATAGTGGCTCAGACCGCAGGAGGTTTCCCTTTTCTAGGTGCCACTCCTTTCAACATTTCTAGGTGCCTTCGACCTCTACTCAACGCCCCTTGCAGTACCGCCCAGGGTTCCAGCAGTTCTGATCTTACAGGGGCAGACAGCAGACCTACTCCAAACGGCCATTTCATAGGGCCACTGGAGCCAGTCAGATCATTCCCAAAACATCAACTACGAGCCATTTATCTTGCTCTCTGCAGCTTCCACAAGGACATCAAACAGCAGCATGTCCTTGTATTAACAAAGACAACATTGCAACAAAGGTTCACATCAATCGCCAAAGCGAGACCAAGTCAAAGGCTCTGATGCAAGAGGCCCATCTTCTGGGGACCTGGGCGGAGTGACCACCTCTCTCTCTCAGCACAACACATCACAGGGGCCACCAACAGAACAGCAGATTGGCTCAGCAGAACCACTATCGACCATGCAGAGTGGAGCCTACACCTGGACGTGTTCCAGCAACTCGTGAACCACTTTGGCCTACCTCAGATGGACCTATTTGCAACTCCAGACAATGCCAAATTCCCATGGTTCTTCTCCCACTTCCCATCGCTCGGCGCAGAGGGAGTTGATGCATTGCACTCCCAGTGGCCACAGGGGCTTCTTTATACCTTTCCCCCTCTTCCTCTTCTTCCACGAGTCATCCAGAAGATGAGATTAGAGAGGGCAGAAGATTCTTCTCCTGGCCCTTCTTTGGCCATGGAGAAGCTTGATTCACCGACCTCATTGAGCTCTCCATCAGTCACATGTGGAAGATACCACAGCAAGTTGACCCTCTCTCAGGGTACAATGGAACACCCGGACCCCCGCTGGCTCCAACTAGTTGCCTGAGATTGAGTGGATCGCCCTCTCCAGAATTCACATGTCCAGAGTTAAAAGGACCATACAATACAGGCTGCGTGCCGCCCCTCTACTAACCGCATCTATGAGGCCACGTGGGGGCTTTTCGTGCCTGGTGCAAGGGGTGACACTGGGGTGTCACTTGCTTAGTTCCTGGGTGTCGCTTGCTTAGTTTCTGGATTTCCTCCAGGATGGGTTCAACAAGGGCCTCTGGCCTAACACACTTTGATGGCAGGTCGTGGCTATTTTGTCTATCATAGATTGTGACACTGGCGGTCCTCTTTCATGTCATTGTATGCAGATTTCTCATCTTTCCTTGATCAGTTTACATCAATTATTTCTTGTAGGGCCTTTAGGTGCTTTGGAAAATAGGCTGACCCCCTCCTTTCTGTCACAGCCCCACAAATATTGAAACACTGCTATAATGTCTCCCCTGCTCCTTCTCTTCACTAGACTAGCCATGTCCAGTTCCTGTAATCATTCTTCTTAGCCTCCAAAACTTTGGTTTGCTTATTTTTCATATCAGCTTATTCAATAACATTAAAATTCAGTATTGTTTGTTCTTTAGGGACATTTTACATTTATATATTTTATTAAATTTTATATTTTAGCTTTTTATTTTTATAAAACATTGAGTATAATCCTAAATAAGCTTAATTTGTAAACAATTTTATTGAATTCAATGATGCTAATTTTAGGGAAAGAGAAAAATATGTAATATTTTGTTTAAAGTGCATTTTAAAAAACTATATGAGGAATGCAGATTCCCGGAGTTAAATGTTTGCATGTAGTATATAAATGGATATTACATTTTTGTGTGTTTGATATCTTAGGGTTCCTTGAGGCATAATATTTATTGAATTGGTAATAATATAAAGCATAAAAAAGCTTATCAAATACCTTGGCCTTGTTATTATGTTAGAGATTTGCATGATTTGCAGATGTATGTGGGGGAGGGAAGTTAATTTTTGCATCACAGGTGAATTTTGTGCCTGCACGGAAGCTTCATCAGAAAGTTTTTATAGTTGAGATTTTAAGTGGAAGCTCCTATTTTCTTATCCATTCCATTATGACTACTGTGTCTACAGCTGCATATTTTCCCCCTCTTTCTTCCTCTCATATTTAAAAATGTAAGTAGTTATATAGAATGTAGTTTTTTCTGGCCATTATTTGTCGATGTAATGTTATCTAGGTAATGCTGTTTCAAGATTTTCCCAATTCTCCCAAAAAGTAAAGCATTTATTGTGTAATCTGCAAGGGTTCTGGTACTTAGCTTTCTGTGGAAAGAATGTAGCCTATGATCTCCAACGTCCACTTTTATAAATGTTCTATAGATAGCAGCAGTTTATTCTTCATATTCAGGCAACAAACCAATTTTACCTTTTCTGGAAGAGGGCCCTAACATTGACACAATTGTACACTGCAATAAGGCACATGGGAAATGATCTTTAGGAGTCAGTATGGAAACTTTGGAAAAGATACCGAGCACCTGGTTTTTTCAAAAATGATTCCAATCATTTCCCAAGTAATAGGTCCTATTTCTTTATCAGGTGATACCCCATTATATCCCTTCCGTTCCTCTGACATACAACAATTAGAAATTACTTGTTTTCCAACTCCAGTCTCTGGGAGACCATGTTTTAGGATTAAAAGTAACTCCTACAAAAATGGTTTACAACTTAGTTCATCCTCTAAGGACAGCATATATGTGTCTATAATGATAAAGGCTTCAGCCACATTTTTGGCATACTTATTCAGCATCTGTCAGCTCTGTCTCGGTCAAACTTCAAGAAATAAAAACCCTGGATCCATGAGATTTGAAAACAGGTATTATT